>JAQZBX010049916.1:0-19753 GCA_029593785.1 Cabassous unicinctus | reverse complement strand
AAAAAAAAAAAAAATGTAGTATATCATTTTCTAAAGATAACATTTAGAACAGGTATTTTGAATGAGTAGAGAAAAGATATATTAATTAAATGCTGGCGGAATAATGGAGCAAATATGGGAGCAGGAAAAGAAAGGTTTGATACTTCAAGACATATGCTGAAATTACAGATAAATTGGGAAATGAAGTAATAAGAGTACTAGCAGAAAATGTAGGTGAATAATCACAAAAATTTGTGGAATGGGGAAGGGCTTGCCACGTGTAACAGCAAAGGCAAAAAAAAAAAAAGTCTTGAGAAATTTGACTAGATAAAAATTAAAATTTTCAATATATCAAATTTCCTAAACAAAATTAAATGTCACATGAAACTCGGGAGAAAAAGCTGCGACAAACGTGACCAAGGGCCGATGTCCTGACTTTATAAAGAGCCCTCGTAAATCACCAAGGAAGAGAACACTCCGGTAGGAATAAGTGCCAATTTGCAAAAGGAGAAACAGAAATGAGAAATATTTCTCATCAAAAAAGAAATTCAATCTCAATAGTAATCAAAGAAATGCAAATTAAAATAGCGATTGCCAAAGATCAAAAAAGAATACACAAACGTTGGCAATGAGCACTCTCATAGATGCTATGGAACTCGAAATCATGTGCTCTTTCTGGAGGACTATTTGGCGAAGATTACAAAAGGCTCAAAAATATGCATGTGCTATTTCTAGGAATTTATCCTTGGAAGATAATCAGAGATGCTCGCACCAAAATACCGGTGTAAGTTGATTGGCATGGTTGTTTAAATAGGAAAAATTGGCAAAACTACCTCCGTGTTCAATATTATGGCATATCCACAGGGAAGAACTTTTTAAACAGAGATTGGATAAAGATGGCAACAGAAAAATACATACCAAATTCCTTGACATGGCAGACTTTTTAAGGCAAAAAAAAATCACTAATAGTTCTGGAAAATAATAAAGAAGACCATCAATGGACCAAATATTTGGAGAATTGTTGGACTATAGGAAGCAGGGGAACAGGTTATAGGATCATAAGACTGGAGGAAAACAGCCCCAAATCCATCCGAGGGGGCTATGTTCCAGGTGGGATCAGATCACGCTGACACCCTCTGCCTAGGTTGCAAGGAAGCTGTGACCTGGAAGGGAATATCTGCTGGCTTGGAAAAACATTCCCACTGGATTGCTAAGTGTAAAAAGCCATTTATCCCGTATGTGCATGCATTTGTTTTTACATGTTCATTTATATGCATTGAAAAAGCTGTAAAGACATATGCCTAAATGGTAACAATGACCTTTTGGTGGATAGGTTTACAGCGGACTTTTTAATTTTCCTTTTTGCTCTTCTGTGTTTCTGCATTGAGTACATACTCATATTGCAATCAGAAAACCAATTCTTTGGAATTACTGCAGTAACCTACCAGCTGTTTCTTTTCAGTTCCAATCTGCCCTCAAGACTGGTTCCAGTGCGACTACCTCACCCCTACTTAAAAACCTTCCATGGCTCCCTAGCGCTCACAGGTAAAGAGCAAACTTGGAGGCATACAGGGCTTTACCACCCTGTTTCACTGCTAGCTCACGCTCCTGCTTCTCACCCCACCCACCTAATCATTGCACTGCAGCAGGCTACTCTCCGTTTCCTGAAGGTTCTGCACACCTTCCCCACTCCAGTCCTTTGCTCGCGTTGCTCTGGCGCTACCCAAGACTGGCAGATGGGTCTTGGGGGAGAAAAGCAGCCGGAATGTACCAGAATAGCTCTGAGGAACCTACACACTCCAAGATGCACAGCCCCATGTTAGCCAAAAAGCCCGGCTGAGGAAAAGTCTCCCGGAAGCGTGGCAAGAGCAGCTGTGGAGAGGCAGGGCTGGGCTCTGAGGCCATGGAGCCGGGAGACTCAAAGGAGATGCACAGTGGAAATCCTGGGGACCATGAGTGGGTTGTCTCTGTAGCCACTCGTGGTGGGGTTAGAGTGGAGGTCGGTGGGGGACACTGGCCCCGGACTTGCTGTTTCCTTCTCTCCATGGGGCAGGCACAAACCTGGGTTCCACCTGCACCTGCCACTGCTCAGCTCTGTGACCTGGGCTGTCACTGAATCCTCACTGCACGAGTCCGCTCTGTAGAGTGGAGTGTGCGACACGCTAGGCGAGGAGTGGAATCTCCTGGCACATAGTAGGTGACAATGCAGGGGGGCAGGTGGGGTTAAAATGACATTTTTCCTCCCCAAAGGCCCTGATGCAGCAGCTGCTTCCGCAGCCCTGGATCTGTGCTCTGGGACCTGGCCTGGGGGCTGTGCGGGAGGCCCAGGAGGCGTCCTTGGGGAGGGCTTCAAGGTCACCATGGGAGGCAGGACCACCCTGGTCTCCACCAGGGTCTCTGGAATCGCCTTCTGGGTGGCTTGAAGGAGGCATGGTCACCTCTGCTCCAGCGTCCATGCGACCTGAGCTGAGGACGTCCTCAGCTAGTATCACTTGTCCCTGCGAGCTGACAGCGTGGCATCCACATGGGTGCTGCACCCAGGGCCACGGCTAACCCGCCGTCCCTTCCAAGCAAGGCCGGGGCGGCTCTTGTTGGGGGAGTGGGTGGGGTGCTGAGTAGAAGGAGCCCACCCCAGGCCCCAGGTTTCCCTTCCACACCGTGAATGGGCAGCCGTCTCCTTCTTGATCTGGAGCAGACGGAGGAGGAGCAGAGGGTCCGTTCCGAGAGCAGAAGCACAGAGCAAGAGGTGTCCAGAGTGGAGGCCCGCCTTTCTTCCAGAAGGCGCAGCCACTGCAGCCTCCACTGGACAAGACCGCCGGTCCCCACTGCGCACTCGCTAACCCCGGTTTCCCAGGGCTGGAAACCCAGGCCCCCCAAGTTCTCATGCGGGGGTCTTCCCGCTCTGGCACAGGTAGGTGGGGCAGAGAACCTGCTGGCAGGTGGCCCTTTCCTCTGTTGCCTGGACCACAGACTGTCCCTACGGAGGCTCGGCCTCAGAAGGCTGGAGGCCTGTGATGCCAGTTCTTGACCCTGACCCAAAAGAAACTCCAGGGTCTTTCCCGTTGCACATCTGCTTTGGATCAGGGCTTCAAGAGAAAACCCATTGCAGCACTGCCCTCCTACCCACCCCATACTGCCACCCCCACCCCTGCCTGCCCCTGCCAATAAAATGGACAAGCCGGCAGAACGGTGGTTCCCAAACTGCTGCCAGCCCTGCACCACTTTACAGGCTAGTTCACCGCGTCTGTGCACCCCATGGGGTTCCTGATTTAGTATTTCCATCCTATCAATCACCTCCATGAAGTGCAGTTTTGAAGGGCTAGTTATCTTTCTTTCTAACATGTAATAACATAAACATGAAACTATTAAAACAGTATAAAAATCCTGTCATGTGCACATACCACACTCTGGGAAATAATGGACACCCCCACCACCACCCAAAAAAAAAATGCCAAAGAGGCTGCCACAAACAGTCCCCCTGGTGTGGGCAGGACAGACAGCTTGGGAGCTGCTCCGCTCACTGGCCCACAGGTAGGAGACCTCTCAGAGCTCCAGGGAAGCCCAGAGAGGAGGAGAGGCCTGCTTGCCTGGGGCAGGCAGCTACATCACCTGAAGGCATTAGCAAGCTCTTCAGGTAAAAGTTGGGACAAAGGTGAGGCACTGGTACCATGTGGATTAGAATCTGATCCGTGGGGAGTCCCCTGCTGCACCCTAATATAAACCATCTGCAGTTGGATGGACATGCTAGCAGTTCAGATGACCCTGCTGCCGGGAGGAAGCTGAGGGTCGAGACTAGAATCCCTTTCTCAGGTGAAGTGGGCTTAAGAACACAGTGTGTCACCTGACAACCGCCCTTCCCTCCAATACAGCGGCTCTCAACCCCTGGCATGCGTCAGAATCAGTTTGTCGGGCCCTGCTCCAGGGGGTCTGGTTCAGTAGGGCTGGGCTGGGCCGGAGAATTTGCATTTCTCCAGCTATTACCATAGAACTATTTCTCCCTTCAATTCTGTCAGTGTTTGCTTCTTTTATTATGGGACCCTGTTGTTAGGTGCATATAAGTTTATAATTGTTATATCTTCTTGTTGAATAGTCCATGGATTAAGAGAGGATTCTGAAGCACTGACAGCTCAGACTGAACCTCTCAGGGCTACAAAGCCAAGAAAACTCAGACACAAACCAAAATGTGTGCCTCCCGAATTTCCAACACCAAATCATCAAGAAGCAACCACATGCCAGGTCCCTGGTCACTGCTGGTTCCAGTGGCTGGCCCACAAATTTCCATTGAGGTCTCTAGAAAAATTCCCACCAACCAACAATGTCACACCCAAAAGAGAGTTAAAATTAAGAAAGGGCTGCATGCCTTGCACTGTGGGAGTCGTACTTGCTGATGCTACCAGCACTTCTTGACGTCCCGACGGCCCCAGTGACTCAGGCACGAGGCGGCTGGGAAGGGGATGGGCAGTGCAACCCCAGGTGCCAGGGCTCCACATCCTCGTCCCCAGCCCCAATCTCCCAGATGCAGGGGGACTCGGGACAGCAGAGGGGAAACTGTCGTTTTTGCCCCTAAGAATCCAGCCTGATGCATGGAGATTGAGCTACTGAAATCCTTACTGAACACGCATGTGCCGGGGCCCCACCTTGCAGGCTGAGAGGACTCAGAGGTGAGCTATGGCTCTTGTCCACAGGGCTCTCCAGTCCAGCAGTAGTGGGTAATGGACGAGGAAGCAGCTGGTGACAGACCTGGGACGGGGAAGCCCAAGAGGCTCGGAGCACAGAGGACGCCCACCTGGCCCACCTGAGCACCCAGCAGCGAGGTGTGGCTGGACCAAAGGAATGGGGGGGAAGTGACTGCTGGTGAGATATAGAAGGCGGCCCCGGGGGCGCTGTGAGGGTCTCTTGAACTACGCCGAGGAGCCTGTTGCAGCTCAGAGCTGCCGGGAAGGGCTGATGATTCTCACACTGTAGGCTCCTGGGTGAGATACAAGCCTGAGGCTTCCTGCCCTCCACTGTGGGAGTGTCTCAGATGCTACCGCTCAAGCATAGGAAGCAGTGACTCGAGAGGAGTGGGCCAGAGACCCCTTGGTGGGGCAGATGGAGAAGGTTTCAAGGGGGAGGTGGGGCCCCGGAGGGCCTGGAGCGGCAGCTGCTTTGAAGAGGAAGCTTTGCAGATGGTGACCTTCTCGGTGAGGGCAGATCAAGGCCCTCGGAGGGCCCTGCACTCGAGGGAGCCTCTGGGATGGAAGGTCATCCAGAGACCACCGCAGACCAGCGCCTCGGGCAGGGGGCCTGCTTGGAGGCAGGGTGGGGAAGGAGACGGGATGGGGAGGCTCCTCCCGAATGGAGGCCCGGAGTCAATGCAAAGCACAGCCGTCCTCTGCAGGGAGCTCCTGAGGAGCCAGGCCCTTCTCTCATCACTGGAAGTACCCGGACACACGCTCTCTTCCACAAGCCTAAGAGGTAGGTACCATGATGCCCCATTCCCAAGATGAAGAAACCGAGGCACAAAGGGCTGAGTGACCCTCAGGGGCTCCTGCCCAGGAGTGGCAGGGTCACGGCCAGTGGCCAGACCTTCCCGGCCCCTCATCCTAGAGCTGAAGGGCTCTCAGAGGCCCGCAGACCCAAGTCCCTTATCTTACAGAGGGGGAAACTGAGGCTCAGAGGGGCGGAGCGACTGGTCCAGGGCCCCTAGGGGCTTAGCTGCATCAGAAAACAGGGAACCAGAAGAATACCTTGGTGAGGATGGTGTAGGTTGTAGGACCAGAGCCGGGGGTGGGGCCCAAACAGCCCTGTGCCCTCTGCGGCGCTCCTGCTCGCAGCGCCCATCTCCAGCCAAGGCCTGCTCCGCCCGGCGCCTGCAGCGCCCACGGGACGCCGCTCCACTCCAGCGTTCACACGCAGCTGGGGCCTGGGCCCTCCGTCCCCCTGTCGCCCCTGGAGCCCTGGCCACAGCCTCCCCACGCTCCAGCTCCCTCCCCTCACGCCCTCCAGGGTCCGCCCTTCACAGAGCCCCCCAAGCCCCCCGGCCACCTGCCCACGCGGCCCTCCTGCCCACCGCGCCCGCCTCTGTCCTCCCGTCTCACGCAGCCCTGGAGCCCCGACGCCGGGTCCCTGCCGCTCCCCAGCTTCTCCATTCCTGCCCCAGGCCGGCCCCGAGAAGTCTGGGCTCCCACCACCAGAGGGCGCCACGTCCACCCTGCAACCCAGGAGGGACGGCCGCCGTCAAGCCCGGCTGCGCCAGGCCTGAGACGTGGTGATGCCGGCGAGGCGGCCTGACTGTGCCGCCAAGCTGCTCGCGCTGGGGAGAGGCGGGGTGCTACAGGATCCTGAGGGAACAAGGGAACACCACACGGCCGTATAGAGAGACACTCCAGAGCCCTGCTCCAGCGTGGACGGAGGAACCTCAAGCACGCTGCAAACACGAGGATTAAACAATTCCCGTACGTAAAATGCCCAGTACACGGGGACTTGGGCTTGCGGATGGGGTGGCGGGTTGACTGCAAATGAGCACAAGGGAGCTTTGGGGGCGACGGGCGTTTCCTAAAACCAGACTGTGGCGAGGGCTGCACACTGTCTACATTCACTAAAGATACCTGAACTGCACACTTACCCTGGGTGAACCGATGGTGTGCAAAGTGTATCAATAAAGCTGCTAAAAGTGGGGGAAGGAAAAGAAAATGGGAAAAAACCCAAGCTAAGGAAATACATTTTATTTTGTATCACAAAGGGGAGTGTTTGAAGGTTAACACAAAATAAAACCCTCCCCTCCGCACGCCCGGTGATTTGAGCGCGGCCGGGCCGGGGACGCGGTGCAGGGGCTCTGGCACCCACCAACCCCAAGCCCTCGCCCACCCGTCTCTGGGCCTCCAGAACACCAGGTCCACGGCAGAGCTCGGTACACGGAGACCTCATCGCTATCTTTTGCTCGAAAGCACATGCATTCCTCGAGCTTGTCCCAGGAATTAATGGAACGGAGGACGGCCACTTGGCAGCTACCACCAGAGGCCTTTCGTTCCCCTTCGCGCGTCTGACCCTCCCATCTCCAGCGCCCACGGGGCCAGGACGGCGCTCCCTGTCTCACACACGGGAAAGCAGGAGCCCCGAAAGCTGAAGGGCGTTGCCTGGGGCACAGCCTCAAGATCAGCCCACCCAGGAGCAGGCCCTTCTGTCTCTCCTTTCACTGAAACCTTCTTCCAGAACCGACGAGGTGCAAGCAAGCCTCTCCTTTCAGCCTCGGGCCGTTTCCACAGATGCTTGCTTGTCCCAGCAGCAGCCCTAGCCCCCTTGCTCCCCACAGCCAGAGGGGTGCCGTGACTCGCCAAGGTCACAGCCCTGGCCCGGTGTTACGGGGTGAACTGTGGCCCCCCAGAAGACCCCTAGAACCTCAGAATGTGGACGTATCTGGAAATAGGGTCATCTCAGAGGCAGTTAGCTAAGTTGAAATGAGGTCCTGTGGGGTGGGGTGGCCCTATTACAACTCCCTGGTGCCATCAGGAGGGGAGAAGACACAGAGAGGAGGAGGCAGACGCAGAACTGCTGCTCGCACGTCAAGGCGCGCCAGGGACGGGCAAACCACCAGCAGCTGGGAAAGGAGGCGAGGACCCCCTACCTTGATTTGTTGCCCCCAGTACGTGAGACAACACGTTCTGTTGTTTAAGCCACCCAGTTTGTGGTACTTTGGCAAAGCTGGGCCCAGAGATCAGCTCCAAGGGTCCAAGTGCCAAGCAGCAAGCAGCTCCTGGGCTGCCGCCCACAGGCCTGGAATCTCAGGGGTGACGGGCTCTCGGCAGCAGCCACACGGGGTGGGCTGGCCCCAGGCCCCAGCCCTTCCTCAGCCCAATGACACCCTGAGGGGTCCCCCACCCCCACTCCAGATTGCTTGCACTTGACATTCCTTCCCGTGAGCCAGTCCAGAACTGAAGTGCCTGATGCTGCCCATCAACCAGTTTCATAAAAGGAACCCAGTTTCCTTTGCGCTCATGAGAAGCCGTTAGCCCCTGGCAACTTTCCAGTTCCTGCACTCCAGCAACGTAGCCCAGACATCGGGGGAGCAATGCCGAAGCCCCTGGGCACAGAGAGGAGTCAGCTGGGCTGAGAGATTTATGTCCAGAGGAGCCCTTGCCAGCAACATCACCAAGCAACATCCTGTCTTGGGAAAAGAGGCTTCTACCACGAGGCCAGAATACCGCTGTGTGGTGATGGGCTGGGGACCCAAAGGTAAATCCCTGATGCCAGCAAGGATGGTGTATCAGGGGGTCAGGACCCCAGCCCCAGCTGGGCTTGTGTGCCCTTGCGCCAGGCACTGTCCACTCTGAGCCTAAGTCTCTTCTTCTGTACAATGGGAACCATACCCCCTGCCTACAGGGTGGCTGGCTGTGAGAGTGCTTGAGAATCCATCAGTTGCTCAGCCAGCATCAGGGCTGATCCCTAAGGCACTCCCAACCAAGGCTTTCTGGTAGTCCATACTCCCAGGCTACAGGGGGTGGATGGAAAGAAGCAGCAGCAGCAAGCCTGGCCTGAGGATTTAGCCTTGCCTCGTCTGTGGACGACCGTTTGTGCCTTCCAAGGTGCTGGACCTTCCCTGGTCTGGGCCTATTTCCCGGCCTGGACAACGAGGAGGTGATGGGAGCTGTCTCGTCAGGCGCTGACAGATGCTGTAGGAAAAAAAGCAGGTCCTTGCACATGACTCAGAGTGCGGTCTCGGTGGGGCCCCTCCTCCGTACCCCGATTATCACTCATTTCAGGACACTTGTCGCCCTGGACAAAGGGCAGTCTCCCAGCTAAAGACTCTTCGGGATTGGAGGTCAGGCTCCGTTCTTGCCTCCTTCCCAGGGACTGAAAAGCAGGTGGGGACATGCCGATCGGCCTTACCTGGGGAAAGCTCGCCTTGTTTGGACAACCACGGGCAGCAGGCCAAGCACCACGGCTTTGCAGCGCCTCCCAAAACATCCCCTGTGTGCGTGGGCTGAGCAGTTCACGAAGCCCTTGCAAGCCCATTCGGTTTTGGCATGAACCCCGCTGGCAAAGGCATTGAAAGGGTTTTGGTATTCAAGGTACAGGGGAGGAAACTGCAGCTCAGAGAAGGGAGGTGACTTTCCCAAGGTCACTCAGCCTCTCCTTCCCCGTGGAGAGATGGGGCAGAAGCCAGGAATGGCAGGATGCAGAGCTGGAGCGGAAATCACCCCATGCGATTCCAGGCCCCGCCCTGCCCCCATCCCTGCGTGGCCTTGTCCCGTGGCCGGCGCTGGCAGGTGGGCGTGCCTCCTTCCCACTCCTCCTTCCGGGGTTGCCTGGACACCCACGTGCTCCCAGACCCCACCACACGTCTAACAGGTTTTCCTGTCAGGCTGCTAAGTCACCTGGGACATCTTGTCTCTTGGGAGGTGGGGGGCAAGTACACAAGAGAAACAGGGAAAGGAAAGTAGGAGAAATAAAGTAAACGGGAGAAGAGCCTGGAGACCGCTGTGGAGTCTGACTTACGCACCCAACGGGAGGCATGTTCTTTGCCCACGTCCCTGGGGGTGCGAGTCTCCACAAGCAGGACCTTCTGAAGATGCAGTTTTGAGGGGCCCAGCCGAGTCAGGGTGGCTCTTAACCCACAGCCCTGGAGGCCTGATAAGGAGAAGCCAGAGAAGGTCACAGGGAGGAGCAGAGCCGGACGTCACCCGGACCCGGAAGAGTAGACTCAAGGAGAACGAGGGAGATCGTCACTGCTGTGCCTTGATTTGGGACCTCGAGCCTTCCACAGGGGAGCCCGTAATGTCCAGCGGTCAAGCCAGCCTATAGGAAACCCAGACAAGCATTTTTGCACTAATGACAGTGGGGAAGTTTTTAAAGCTTTGCTAATACCTGCTGTTGGTAAGGATGTGGAAATGGGAAGTTTCAAAGGCTCCTGGTGGGAATACAAATTGGAACAGACTTTTGGGAGGTCATCTCCTCTCCAATGTTCAAACACCCAGCAACTCCACCTCCAGAAACGCATCACCAAGACTCCCTCATAGGCACGCAGCTGTGTGCACATGCGGCGTTGCAGCATCGGTTGTGACGTCAAAAGGCTGGAGACAACCTGTCCATCCAGGGGGTCTGGCTCGGTGCATTCGGATGCATCTACTGACAGAACAGCAGGTGGCCGTCCCTAGGAACGAGGCCCCTTGAGGTGGCTAAGAGCGTTGTAAAGGGAGAAAAGCAGAGTGTACAGCGTGGATTCATTCAGATTTTTAAAAAATCTGACAAAAATTTGGCACATGGACACCAAACCGAGAGCAGGGGTTAGCTCCGAAGAGAGGGGGGTTGAAACTGATTGGGGAGGAAAACACTTTCACTTTTCGCATTGTTTATATTTCTATTTTTACAAAAACCAAAACCCCCAAACCACGTATCCATTCACGTCTGCATGCCAGTAAAGAAAAATAAACCCCAAACACAAGCACTCAATCCACGGTGCTGCTGGAGGACTCGTTCCAGACCAGCGCCTCCCAAAAACCCTCCCAAGACAGAACCTCTTGGCAGCACATTGTACTTTTTACGGCCACTAAAGCATCGGTAACAAGGACAACACACCTACAGGGGGATCGAGGGGCGCGGAAAGGAACAGCAAAAGGTAGAGCGTCACCAGGCCCGTGCGCAATCAAGTTCCACTCCACCTGACCAACGCTAAAACAGCTTCGATGCTGCTGATAGAGGCTTGCTTGGATCCTCGGACACTGCCGGTGGGAATATAGAATGGTATGGCTTCTGTGGAAAGCAGCTGGGCGGATCCTCAAAAGGTTAAACCTAGAGTTCCCACGTGACCCTGTCGTTCCACGCCTAGGTATGTGCCCAGGAGAAACGAAAGCAGGACCAGCGCAAGCGTTCGAGCAGCCTCACTCACTGACGTTCACTGCAGCCTTTTCACAACAGCCAAAAGGTGAAAATGACCAAAGTGCCCATCAACAGCTGCCTGGACCAATGAAACGTGCTACATCCACACAACGGAATGGTCTTCAGCTATAAAAAGGAATGAAGTTCTGACACACACGGCAACATGGGTGAACCCTGAAAGCATTATGCTCAGTGAAAGAAGCCAGACCCAAAGGGACACATACTATATGATTCCACTTAGACCCAGCAAACCCATGGAGAGAGGAGAGACTAGAGGCTCCCGGGGGCTGTGGAGAGGCAGCAGGCGGGAGTTCCTGTGAAAGGGTGTAGAGTCTGTTTTGGGTGATGGGAAGTTTTGGCAATGGGTGGTGGTGACAGAGGCACAACACTGTGAATGCAAGTAAGGCCAATGCACTGCACACTTAAAAACAGCGAAAATGGCAAATCTTACATTTTATGCATTAACTGAAACAATTTTCTTTTTTAAACTGTTCTTAGAAGCCGTGGAACGTTCCCCACCCCTGGTTAAGCCCTACGTCCCCTCGCGGAGAGAAGAGGGCAGCTGGCAGGCAGGCGGGGAAGCGGCGACCTCCACCCGGGCTGCACGAGCAGGACGTACCTCGGAGAATCTCTGCACGTCCTGCGTGAGCGTGCCCACGCGCCGCCACTGGAAGTGCTTCAGCAGCTTGAGGATGGCTGGGTTCACCGCATTGTCCGATGGGACGGTCCGAAAGAAATAAGGGTATTTTTTCTTATCCGCCAGGACAGGCGTGGTCGCAGCAAAGGAAAGCTGGAAAACACAAGAGAGAACGCTTTTACTGGGGCTGGCCCAGCGTGAGCCAGGGGCTTTCCCACAGGAACAGAGGCCTTCGCTCTGACTTGGTGTGCAAACTCACAAAAGACTTACTTTTAAAGCCTTTTTATTGTGAAAGTAATACATAACCATAGAAGAGAAGGTAAAAAAAGCAAAAAAAAAAAAAGGAGAAAAACACCCACCAATAATGTACCCCTCTCAAAAGAATCAGCATAAATGTTGTCATCTATTTCCCTCCAGCTCTTTCTATGCAGTTTTTTTTTTAAAGATTCTTGAAATTATTCTACATTTTTTTCACTTAACATTATCCCACAAGCATTTAACCATCCTATTAAAAACCCCTTGTAAACCATTCTAATAACTGCATAATATTCCAGCATATGAATTTATGATAATTTACTGACTCATTCCCAATTAGGGGACCTATAAGTTGTCTCTAATTTGTCATTATTGTCATATTATTATACAAGCACCTTTGTGCACTGCATTTTTTCCCCTTTATTTCAGGCTATTTCCTTAGGATAGAGTCTGTGATATGAAATTTCCCAGGTAAAGGATGTGAGTTTTAAAGATTTGATATTTATTTCCAAAAACGGTTGTATCAATTTACATACCCTCTAGCTAGGGATAATTGGAGGGGCAATTTCACCACATTTTTGTCAACTGAGGGGAATAAAACATTGCTTTCTATGTAATTTTGTAATGACTTATCACTAACAAAATTGCTTCTCTGCATCCGTTGTTTATGCATAAGGTTGACCGGTGCCCATGGGGCTGTTAACTAGCAGCGTGTCCTATTTCAAGAACTGCCTTCTCACGTCCTTGGTGTATTTCCTGAGTGGTAGTCTGAAGCTTTTCTTACTGAGTTTAATGAAGACATTTTACTTGTATAGCATTCAAACTCGGACTATTAAAGTTGCTACAAATATTCCAGCTTGCTTGCCAATAAACCGCGTGTGTGTTTTAATTTACACTTGATAGTCTAAGTTGCTAAATTGGATTTTAGTCCCATAGCCCAGGTTTAAATGCCACCTCTTCCCCAGCAGCTCCTCGGATCCTTGAGCCCCCCTGGCCTCAGGCTCATCCTCAGAAGGTGGTTATCACACTTTTTGTTTTTTAAAGATTTCTTTCTTTTACTTTTATCCGTTTTAAACCCCTCTCCCCCTCGTTTTTGCTGTTTCTGTGTCCATTCCCTGGGCAACTCTCTGTGTCTGTTTCCTGCCCTCTCTTCTCCTCCTCCTCCTCCTGTCTTCACCAGGATTCGATCCTGGGAAGCTCTGATGTGGAGAGAGACGTTCTGCCTCCTGTGCCACCTTAGTTCCTGGTTTTTCGGCGCACCTCGTCTTGGTTCTCCCTTTGTGTCACTCTTCCGTTACATCATCATCTTGCTGCGTGGCTCGGCAGGGCCTGGCGGCACGCCCACGCACAAGACCTGACGGCGCGCCCGCTCACAGGGCCTGGCGGCCCGCACGCCTTCTATATTTTTATTTTACCAGGAGGTTCCAGGGATCGAACCCAGGTCCCTCCATGTGGGAGATGGACGCCCAGCCACCCAAGCCACATCCACACCCAGTTATCACACTTTTTTATCTTTGAGTGTGATGCTGGGAAAAATGGTATCTTGCTACAGTTCTAATTTGCATTCATATTTGGTAAGTGACACTGAGGATCTCTTCCTATGTTTGAGAGGAATTTGTAGTTCCTTCTTGGAAACTGTTTTGCATCCTTCACTCATTTTCCAATTTGACCCAATCTTTTTCTTAGTTTGTAGGAGAGATTTTTCTTATTAAGGAAGTTGGTTTTGTGACAGATTGCTAATTTCCCCCCAGTTTGTACTTTGTACTTTTGATGTTGCTCATGGTAACTTTCGCCACGCAGAAGTTTGCTTGTTTGTCTTTAATGTGGTTGAATTTAACAGTTTCTTTCGTTTATGTTTGTTTCCCACTCCGAGGTTATTAAAGAATCCCAGCATGGTTTCTTCTAGGCCTCCCTCCCTCCCTTCTTCCTTTCTTTCCTCTTTCGTCTCATCCGAATACTCGATTCAGAGGTGGTAAGCGTCTCGCCAACCCTTAGTCATGGCAGCAGCAGCTCTAGATCTGATACATGCCAGAGTCCAGTCCAGCATCTGGGGCTCCCCCAGACTGCCTTACTGCCTCCCCTGCCACCCACGGGGGCACTCCTCCTCCTCCCTCAAGGCGCTGGGAGGCCAGGCAGCAGGGCTCCTGTCCTCTTTCCTAGTTTGACTCAGAAGGTGGACAGCCGCTGCCTGGATTTCCTGCACCCACTCAGCAGCCTCAACAGATCCTGCCCGCTACACTTCAAGACTGAGATGAGTCAAGGATAGAATGTCTACGAAAGAGAGTCTGGGTAGAAATAAGGTCGAGTGGGAAGAATCCACAGGGAGGCAAACTTCATGCAGACATGTCAAGCCTCACCTGTATTCCAGAGTAGTCCACCAACGGAAGGCCTCTACTTGGAAGTCATGAGGTCCCCGTCTCTGGAGGCATGCAAAAGGGGGCTGGGTCACAACCTAGCGAGAACACAGAGGATCTCAGGCTGACTCCACGGACTCTTAAAAGGGGCTTCAAGCTGTCTGTGAACCCCTCAAAAATTGTATGAAAAAGTTTGTGCGTGCACAGATGTGCATATGAGTGTGAGAAACAGAAGCTCTCTAGTTCCCTAAAACCTAATGTTCCTGATTCTCTTTTCTTAAGATGTAAACAACAGTGCCATCCTCCTATGGTCAGCTAATAGGAAAATCGGGGAGCAATAATTTCAGGACCTGGGATGTTACATGTGCCATGATGTTCAAAAAGTGCTTCTCTCATATAATTTGGAAAATACTGGTTTTCTGATATGATTTCTGAATCACACTCTGGTTTATACTTTGCCATTATTGTCCCATTAGTTCCAGGTCCACATTAATTGTTACTCGAACAACCTCATATGTTTGCCCTGTCGGTAATTACGGTGGTTACTGCTCAGTAAATAAATGGTCCACTGTGCTTACAATGGACTTGGAGGACGATATATGCCCTGGGTCTGAATCCTGTTGGGTGCAAAATGTTAACTGGCACTGACATTTTCCGCATCATTTGAGATAATGCACACTTTGATTAGATTTCTTTGCATCACTGTCCCTCTGGCTTGAGCCTCCTAAGGCTTCATTCCATGGGCAAAGGCTGCAGGGGCCCGCCAGCACCGTGGAACTTCAGACCTGGGGGGAATTTGAGAAACCATCTGGCTCTGGGGTTCTCCAACCTGGCTGTGCACTGGAATCACCTGGGGATATTTTAAAACATACTGATGACTTGGTCCCACTCCAAGCTAACTGAATCAGAATCTCTGGCACAAGACCGAGGCCTCAGTATTATTTTAAAACATCTCAGGTTGTGCTATTCACATGGATACAGCCCAGCACCCCTGGTTTTGAATAAACAGACTGAATTCCAGAAGTGGGGGCAGCTACCATAGCAAATAAGAGGTGGAAGGAGGACTCGAACCCAGGTCTAATGGACCCTAACACCAGTGCTCTTTCTCCCCCGGTGGCTGCACACCTGCCTTCCACGTGCTCACTTGACCTTCCTCTCTCAGCACAGCCACCCAACATCTGGCAACGCCTGGGCTGCTAGCATTTGGGACCCTAATTTGAAGATCCAACCTTCCTGGGCTCTCCTGCCTTATTTCACACAACTGAGCTGGTGACTGACTGGACCGTGATGGAAGCTTTGAGTTCTTCAGAGAGTATTTTTAAATTTAATTTATATTTTTGTTATTGTTGCTAGTTCTACTGCCTTGCTTTGAGATTTTGGCATGTACAATATCTGCTTCTGGAATCTATTGGGGTTTTCTCTGTGGTCTGTTATATAACACATTTTTATAAAAGTGTAATGGCAGCTAAAGAAGAACGAAGGCTCCAGTTGTAAGCTATAGAGCTCTTATTAGACTTTTCCTACATAGTGGATGTAACTAAGCCAATGGATTGCATTGTCCTGGCATACTTTATAATTTTGTTTACCTGATCTATCAAAACCTGAGAAGTTCGTGCAATTTTTCTCTATTGTTTTGGACAATTTCTCCATGTATTTCTAGCAATTGTTGCTTTATATGCTTTTTTTTCATGTTGTTTTGAGAATATATGTTCATCACAATTTATCTTCATTTTTTGCAATGTATACCCTTGGCTTCTGCAAAGAGCAGGCACTTAATAGATATTCATTGAGTTAACTGAGGATTGAAATAGTTATCAAGGCAAAATAAACCTCTTTGTCACTTTATTGCTTTTTGTTTTAAATTATACCTTGCTTGTGGTTAATATTGCAATCTTTTAATTTTGTTGGCATTTACCTGTCATATCTTTGTCCTTTTATTTGTATTCAATTAAGATTATTTAGAAGTGTATTTCTTGAAAAGAGCACATAGACAGATTTTAAAATATCTATGCTTATTTCTAAAATAATTCCATGCTCCTGCATTTATCATCTCGTTGGCAACCTTCCTACTTTTCATGCTTCCATTTTGCTTCCTCTGGCTCCCTTTTCTACTCAGACTGTGTATCCACGCTTCTCTGTTCTGGATATATTAATCTTGCTGCATGTTTCTGCCTGCTGGAATATCCTTTAATGTAATAAAGAAGGGAGACGAGTGAGGGGTTGAAAATTTGCTGAGGATCTCCCTCTGTTGCTCTGACACATGCCAGAACCTGGCTGGGTAAAAAATTCTTGGGATACCACGATTTCTCTTTGAATGCAGTTCTCAGGTATGTTTTGCTATAAAGTGATGCTGAGGAAAACTCTGGAGCTAGTTTGATTCTTCTTTTTTAGGTACCTGGATTTCTCTGCCTAGATGCCTGGAGGATTTTTTTTCTCTATTCTTGGAATTAAAAATTTTTGCCAGGAGAGATTTTGCTGTGATTCTCTTGGTTTTATCCAGGACACAGGTGTCCTTCAATCCATACATTCAAGTCATAAAACATATATATATATTCTTGTCTCTCCTCCAGAACACCCGATTATCTGTATGTTATCTCTTCATTCTCTATCCTCCATAAATCCATGTCTGCCATATTTTCTTTCACAATATGATTTCTTGGTCCTTGTTCTCTACATTCTGGAAGGGTGTTTAATTTATTCTAGCGATTTTGTTATGGGGTTATGTGCAGACTAAGTCTCACTAATTTCTGGCAGAACGGCTGAGTTGTCCAGCATGGCCCAAGGGCACTCATTTTTTACACACTGGCCAATATTTGATATGTAACTTCCTAATGTTTGCTAGGAAAAACTGGCATTTTATTATGATTTGGCTTTGCAGCCCTGGATTATAAAGTGGTTGAGGGTGAGCCACAGGGGTTCTGTGGCCTGTGAGTTGCTTGATTTGCCTTGTAACAGCCTCAGTTTTAAACTTCATTGGTTAACATGTTGCTATTGTTATCTCCATTTTTTAGGTTCCTAGTAATTTTGACTGTTATCCCTTCTTGCCTTTCTTATCTCAGGCTGTCTATTTCACAGAAACCATGTTTTCTTGCACATGAGTAAGGATGCCACAAATCTCTCTGAAATTTTCTTTATCCTGGAGTCGATCGTCTTCCAAGGTGGGCTCTTCCTCTCCTTGCTCAGGGCATTGTGCTCCTTGGATGGTGTTCACAGGACTGTCTCAAAGGCCAGATGTTAGGTGTTTTCAACATGCTGATCCTCAAAATAAGGCGCATCTTTGAGACTTGGCTTATCAAAAGACACAATGTGTAGATTGCCCTTGGCCCTGTTATTTTTTTGTTTGTTTGTTCGTTTTTTGGAGTATTTACATTACAATTAAGCATTTATCTTAGAACTCAAGAATACATACAAGAAGAATTTGAGCACTGTGTTTGGTGTCTAGTGGGCTCTCGCCTTCATTGCCTGATTCCCTAATGCTGTAGATGGACAGAGCACATCAAATTCCCATCATGCACAGCTGCCAGCGTTTTTCTTTCCTTCCCATCACATGTCAATTGACAGGGCTCTGCTTCTCTATGCAAAGCTCCTCTAGCGCCCTCCTTTCCCTTTCCTATCTGGTGGTTTCCTAGGAATTTACACCTCTGTTGGAATTTAGAAAGATGGATGAGAATGGAAGAGAAAAAAGCAATTTGGTTGCCTGAGAGATCAGCAACTGTGTAGAGGCAAAGCTGTCCAATGTTTTGATTGGTATAAGCCCTGGTCTCTAAATCAGATTGAGGGGGAGAGAAGAAAAATTCTGCCTGTTGTTTTCCAGAACAGTTATTATTTTATGAGGCAAGGTTTGGAGTGCCATGAGGCAAAGCCTAGTAGGAGTCCTTAATCCAGCTCCATCTACCTCATAGTTAGTGAGGCTTCCAAACACCTGGAATGTCATTAAGTCTTACAGTCCCTTGGTTCCTTGGTTCTGTGTGTGTGTGTGTGTGTGTGTGTGTGTGTGTGTGTGTGTGTTTTCTTTTCCATGTCTTTATACTTTCAAGGGAGAGCTGGGAAATGTCCTGGTGAGTAGTGCTAGCCAAATATCATTTTTATGGGTGTACACTGTTCGTTTAAACAAACCTTATTTTCACAAAAAAACTGTGAAGATAGAGTTCAGCTCAGTCTAGTAAAAATAATGGGAAAATACCAAATAAATCTAGATGCAATTAATCACCAAAATGGGTGGCAGGCCCCAGCACCATCCTTTGCACTGTGCAGTTGGTAGGGAGGTTTTAGAAGTTCTTGACATGTACCATCAAACTGCTCTCCAAAGCGGGGCGTGTGCCACCACGTCCCCAAGGGAGGCGCGCTCCATGAATGTGCCCATCTCATCCCATCCTGGCCAGCTCTGGGCACATGCATTTTTATTTTTAATTACAGAAGTGGCAGGTTTACAGGAAAACCACACAGGAAAGACAGAGTTTCCATATACCTCCCTATTACTAACACCTCACATTAGTGTGGTGCATTTGCTACAGCTGATGAAAGAACATTTTAAATAATTGTATGATTACCTATAGTCCATGGTTTACATTAGGGTTCACTGTGGGGAACAATCCCATGCTGTTGTTTCTTTAATTTTTATTCTAGTAACATATGTACTACCAAAAATTTCCCCTTTTAACTATATTCAAATATATATTTCAGTGCTGTTAATGACATTCACAATGCAGTGCTACCATCACCACCATCCATTACCAAAACTTTTCCATCACCCAAAATAGAAACAATTTAAACATTAACTCCCCATTCCTTATCCCTATCCCAGCCCCTGGTAAACTCTATTCTAGTTTCTGACTCTATGAATTTGCTTATTCAAATTATTTCATATCAGTGAGATGATACAATATTTGTCCTTTTGTGTCTGGTGTATTTCACTCAAAATGATGTCTTCAAGGTTCATCCATTTTGTTTTATGTATCAGGACTTCATTCCTTTTTACAGTTGAATAATATCCCATCGTGTGTATATACAGCACATTTGGTTTATCCATTCCTCAGCTGATGGACAGCTGGGTGGCTTCCATCTTCCAGCAATTGTGAATAATGACGCTATGAACATCGGTGTGCACATATCTGTTCGAGTCCTTGCTTTCAGTTATTTTGGGTAGATACCTAGAATGGAATTGTCGGGTCGTGTGGTAGTTCTACACTTAGCTTCTGGAGGAGCCAGCACCCTGTCTTCATGGTGGCTGCCCGGTGGGGTTTTGAGACCGCCTCTCCTTGCCCAATCTTGGCCAGGCTGACCCTGGGCCCTGACGGCGTCCTCTGTGTCCTAAGTGGTTTCCCACCGAGGTGCGAGCCCTGCCCTGCACAGACAGGATGCTTAACAAGCATCCCATTCTTTCGCTGCCCCACCTGCCGGCCCCGGGATCCAGCCTGAGTACTTCTGCCTGACCATTACCCTGCCTGTCTGTGGCCCCTGGCTGGGGGTGGCAGCATCTTCCAGAATCTCAGTGTCACAGGCCCAGTGTCTCCATGAAGCCAGGTCCTTAGTCCTAGCTGGCTGTCTTTGTTTCTGGGAGTCTGAAACAGCAGGAAGTTACTGTCTCTCGGTTCTGGAGGCCAGAGCCTGAAATCAAGAGGTTGGGAGGGCTGCGCTCCCTCGACGTCTGTAGGGTTCTGGTCCCGGTTTG
>JAQZBX010049915.1:0-19795 GCA_029593785.1 Cabassous unicinctus | reverse complement strand
TTCACCAAACTCTCTGGGAATGCACTAGTTATTTCCTGTTTGAAAGGTAAGATTCTTGTTTGTTTGGCTGCTTTGCCCTTGCTTTCACTCACATGTCAACACACAGCTTTTGCCTAATGATAAGCTAATGCAGTGGTTTCTTCACTTTACAAAACTAAATAAGATTTGCCTTTTGTTTACTGCTATGCCTGTGTTTTCACTTAAATTCATCTTCGAAACACTGGTTTCCCATAACAGGTTATGAATACAGTCGTTTATTCAACTTTAAAAGTTAAGTAAGGTACTTGTTGTTTGGCTGCTTTGCACTTGCTTTCACTCATTATCAATGTAAAAACATTGCTTCTACCTAATTCTATGACAAAACACTCTTTCTTCAGTTTTCAATACTAAGCAATATACTAATTTCAATGCTCTGGTTTTAACTTACAATGAATGTGAAAACACTACTTTTACTACACCAAAGCTGCCTGTTCCTCACTTTCAAATTCTTAGATTTTTGTTTCTTACAATGATACACATGTGTTTTCAATTACACTCAACTTGAAATCACTGCTTTACACTAACGTATGCTGAATAAATTTAGTACTTTCCCTTAGAAAACCAAAAAGAACTCCTTTCATTGGATTATTTGCCTGTGTATTCATTTCCAACAACTTCAAGACACTGGATCCACCTATCTCTCAATGAATACAGTAGTTATGTCACGTGTATTGTAAGTAAGATTCTTGTTTGTTTGGCTGCTATGCACTTTCCTTCATTCACATGTCAACACACAGGTGTTGCCTAAGCCTAAGCCAATGTAGTTGTTTCTTCAGTTTACAAAACTAAATAAGATTTCTCTTTTATTTGCTGCTATGTCTGTGTTTTCTCTTAAATTCATCTTCAAAACACTGGTTTCCCATAACAGGCTGGGAATGCAGCAGTTAGTTCAACTTTGAAGTTAAGGAAGCTACTAGATTTTTGACTGCTATGCCCTTGCTTTCACTCATTATCAATGTAAAAACACTGCTTTTACTTAATACTGTGCCAAAACACTGGTTTCTTCAATTTTCACACTACGGAACAAACTTATTACATTGGCCGCTATGCACTTGTTTTCACATACACTGGACGGCAAAACACTGCTTTTACTATGCCAAAGCTGCATGTTCCTACCTTTCAAAATCTAAATAAGATTCTTGATTCTTACAATGCTACACATATGTTTTCAATAGCAATCAAGTTGTAAAAACTGCTTTTTCCTAATGTTGGCTGAATTATTCGAGGTCTTTGCTTTAGAAAACCAAAAAAGAAACTTGTTTCATTGGCTGATTTGCATGTGTATTCATTTACAATCAATTTCAAGACACTGGTTTCACCTATCTCTCTGTGAATACAGTAGTTACTTCAAGTGTGAATGGTAAGTAAATTTCTTGTTTTTTTTCGCTGCTATGCCCTTGCCATGGGCTAAGCCAATGCAGTGGTTTCTTCACTTTACAAAGCTAAATGAGATTTGGCTTTCATTTGCTGCTATGCCTGTGTTTTCAATTAAATTCATCTTCAAAACACTGGTTTTCTGCAACAGGCTATGAATGCAGCAGTTAAATTAACTTTGAAAGTTAAGTAAGATACTTGTTTGGATTTTTTGCACTTCCTTTAACTCGTTATCAATGTAAAAACACTGATTTTACCCAATACTATGCTAAAACACTGGTTTCTTCCATTTTCCAAACCAATCAATATACTCATTAAATTGGCAGCTATTCAATTTTTTTCACTTACTACGAATGCCCAAATTCTCCTTTTACTCTGTTAAAGGTGCCAGTTCCTCACTTTTGAAACCAAAGTAAGATTCTTGTTTCTTACACTGCTAAGCATGTGTTTTCAATTACAATTCAATTGAAAATCTGCTTTTCCTGAACGCTGGTTGGAAGAAGTGAGTTCTTTGCTTCAGAAAACCAAAAAAAACCCTTCATTCATAGTCTGCTTTGCATGTGTATTCATTTACAATCAGCTTCAAGACACTGCTTTCACCTATCTCTCTGTGAATGCTGTAGTTACTTCAAGTCAAAAGGTAAGTAAGATTCTTGTTTGTTTAGCTGCTATGCCCTTGCTTTCACTCACATGTCAACAAACAGCTTTTGCCTAAGGCTAAGCCAATGCAGTGGTTCCTTCACTTTACAAAACTAAATAAGATTTGTCTTTTATTTGCTGCTATGCCTAGGTTTTCACTTAAAGTGATCTTCAAAACACTGGTTTCTGTAACAGTCTGTGAATGCAGCAGTTAATTCAACTTTGAATGTTATGTAAGATACTTATTTGTTTGATGGCTATGTGCTTGCTTTCACTCATTATCAATGTAAAAACACTGTTTTTATATAATACTATGCCAAACACTGGTTTCTTCAGTTTTCAAAACTAAGCAATATACTCATTACATTGATAGCTATGAACTTGTTTTCACTTATAATGAATGGCAAAACACTGATTTTACTTTACAAAAGCTGCCCGTCCTCACTTTGTATATCTAAGTAAGATTCTTGTTTCTTACAATGCTTTACTTGTGTTTTAATTTACCATCTAATTGAAACCACTGATTTTCCCTAATGCTGGCTGAATGCATTGAGTACTTTGCTTTTGAAATCTAAAAACGAAACTTGTTTCATTGGCTGATTTCCATGTGTATTCATTTACAATCAACTTGAAGACACTGGTTTCACCTATGTCTCTGTGAATGCAGTAGTTACTTCATGTTTGAAAGATAAGTAAGATTCCTTTTTTTTTTCGATGCTATGACCTTGCTTTCCCTCACCTGTGAACACACAGTTCTGCCTAAGGCTAAGCAAATTCAGTGGTTTCTAGACCTTACAAAATTAATTTAGATTTGTCTTTTATTTGCTGCTAAGACTGTTTTTTCACATAAATTCATATTCAATACACTGGTTTCCCATAACAGGCTGTGAATGCAGCAGTTAATTAAACTTTGAAAGTTAACTAAGAATCTTGTTTATTTGGATGCCAGGCACATGCTTTCACTCGTTAGCAATGTAAAAACACTACTTTTATTCAATACTATGCAAAAACACTGGTTTCTACAGTTTTCAAAACTAAGCAATATACTCCTTACATTGGCAGCTATGCACTTGTTTTCACTTTCAATGATTGGCAAAACTCTGCTTTTACTATGCCAAAGTTGCCGGTTCCTCACTTTAAAAATCAAAGTAAGATTCTTGTTTTTTACAATGCTGTACATGTGTTTTCAATTACAATCAACGTGAAAACACTGCTTTTACCTAACATTAGCTGAATGCATTGAGTTCTTTGCATTAGGAAACGAAAATAGAAACTTCTTTCATAGGATGATTTTCATGTGCATTATTTTACAAACAACTTCAGGACACCGGTTTCACCCTTATCTCTGTGAATACAGTAGTTACTTCAAGTTTGAAATGAAAGTAAGATTCTTGTTTGTTTGGCAGCTATGTCCTGGCTTTCACTCACATGTCAACACACAGGTTTTGCCTTGGGCTAAGCCAATGCAGTGGTTTCTTCACTTTAAAAGATAAATAAGGTTTGTCGTTTATTTCCTCCTATGCCTGTGTTTTAACTGAAATTCTTCTTCAAAACACTGGTTTCCCGTAACAGGCTGTGAATACAGCAGTTAATACAACTTTGAAAGTTAAGTAAAACACTTGTTTGTTTGGCTGGTATACGCTTGCTTTAACTCATTATCAATGGAAAAACATTGCTTTTACCTAATTCTATGACAAAACAGTGGTTTCTTCAGTTTTCAAACTAAGAAATATACTCATTACATTGGTAGCTATGCACATGTTTTCACTTACAGTGAATGTGAAATCACTGCTTTTACTATGGCAATTCTGCCGGTTCCTCACTTTGGAAATCTAAGTAAGATTCTTGTTTCTTACAATGCTATTCATGTGCTTTCAGTTACAATCAACTTGAAAACACAGCTTTTAGCTAACGTTGGCTGAAAGGATTGAGTTCTTTGCTTTTAAAAATCAAAAAAGTAACTTGTTTCCTGGCTGATTTGCATGTATTTTCATTTACACAATACTTCAAGATTTTGGTTACACCTAACTCTCTGTGAGTGCAGTATTTACTTCAATTTTGAAACATAACTCAGATTTTTGTTTGTTTGGCTGCTATGCCCTTGCTTACACTCTCATGACAACACACAGATTTTGCATAAGGCTAATCAATGGAGTGGTTTCTTCCCTTTACAAAACTAAATAAGATTTGACATTCATTTGCTGTTATGCAGGTGTTTTCACTTAAATTCATCTTCAAACACAGGTTTCCTGTAACAGGCTCTGAATGCAGCATTTAATTCATCTTTGAAAGTTAAGTAAGATATTTGTTTGTTTGGCTGCTACGCAATCACTTTCACTCCTTATCAAGGTAAAAACACTGCTTTTACTGAATAGTATGCCAAATCACTTTTTTCTTCAGTTTTCAAAACTAAGCAATATACTCATTATATTTGCAGCTTGCACTATTTTTAACTTACAATGAATGTCAAAAACTGGTTTACTATGCCAAAGTTTCCCGTTCCTCACTTTGGATATCTAAGAAAGATTCTTGTATCTTACAATGCTATACATGTGTTTTCAGTTACAATCAACTTGAAAACACTGCTTTCCCATAATGTTGGCTGAAAACATTGAGTTCTCTGCTTTTGAAAACCTAAAAAGAACTTGTTTCTTTGGCTAATTTACAGGTGTATTCATTTATAAACTGCTTCAAGACACTGGTTTCACCTAACTCTCTGTGAATGCAGTAGATACTTCAAGTTTGAATGTTAAGTTAGATTCTTGTTTTTTGGCTGCTATGCCCTTGCTTTCACTCACATGAAAACACACAGCTTTTGTCTAAGTCTAAGCCAATGCAGTGGTTTCTTCACTATACAAAACTGATAAAGAGTGGTCTTTTATTTGGTGCTATGCCTGTGTTTTCACTGAAATTCATCTTCAAAACACAAGTTTCCCATAACATTCATTCATTCCCATGAATGCAGCAGTTAATTCAACTTTGAATGTTAAGTCAGATACTTGTTTGTTTGGATGCTATGCACTTGCTTTCACTCATTATAAATGTAAAAACACTGCTTTTACCTAATACTATGCTAAACACTGCTTTCCTCAGTTTTCAAAATTAAGCAATATACTCATTACATTGGCATCTATGCACTTGTTTTCACTTTGAATGAATGTTAAACAGTGCTTTTAGTATGCCAAAGATGCCTATTCCTCACTTTTGAAATCTAAGTTTGATTCTTGTTTCTTAAAATGCTATACATGTGTCTTCAATTACAATTAACTTGAAAACAGTGCTTTCCTTAACGTTCACTGAATGCATTGAGCTTTCTGCTTTTGAAACCAAAAAAAATAAACTTGTTTCTTTGGCTGATTTGCATGTGTATTCATTTACAAACAGGTTCATGACACTGGTTTCTCCTATCTCTCTGTGAGTGCAGTGGTTACTTCAGGATTGAAAGGTAAGTAATATTCTTGTTTGTGTGCTATGCCATTGCGTTCACTCACATGTCAATATACAGTTTTGCCTGAGGCTAAGCCAATGCAGTTGTTTATTCACTTTAAGAAACTAAATATTATTTGTCTTTTAATTCCTGCTATGCCTGTGTTTTCACTTAAATTCATCTTCAAAACGCTGGTTTCCCGTAAGAGACTGTGAATGCAGCCGTTAATTCAACTTGAAAGTAAAGTAAGATACTTGTTTGTTTGGCTGCAATGTGCTTGCTTTCACTAATAATAATTTTAAAAACATTGCATTTACCTAATACTATGCCAAAACCTCATTTCTTCTCTTTTCACACAAAGCAATATGCTCATTACTTTGACAGCAATGCACTGGTTTTAACTTACAATGAACGTGAAAACACTGCTTTTACTATGCCAAAGCTGCCCGTTCCTCACTTTCAAATTCTAAGATTCTTGTTGCTTACAATTCTACACATGCATTTTCAAATACAATCAACTTTAAAACACTGATTTACCCTAATGTACTCTGAATAATTTAGTTTTGTCCTTTAGAAAACCGAAAAGAAACTTGCTTCATTGGCTTATTTGCATGTGTATTCATTTACAAACAACTTCAAGACACTGGTTTCACCGATCTCTCTGTGAGTACAGTAGTTACTTCAAGTTTGAATGTTAAGTAAGTTTCTTGTTTGTTTGGCTGCTTTGTCCTTGCTTTCACACACATGTCAACACTAAGCTTTTGCCAAAGGTTCAGCCAATGCAGTGGTTTCTTCACTTTCCAAAACTAAATAAAATTTGTGTTTTTTGCTGCTATGCCTGTGTTTTCACAAAAATTCATCTTCAAAACTCTGTTTTCCCGTAACAGACTGATAATGCAGCAGTTAATTCAATTTTCAAAGTTATATAAGATATTTATTTGGCTGCTACTCTCTTGCTTTCCCTCATTATCGATGTAAAAACACTGTTTTTACCTAATACTATGCCAAAACACTGGTTTCTTCTGTTTTAAAGCTATGCATTATATTCCTAACATTGGCAGCTCTGCACTTGTATATTTTTTTAAAGATTTATTTATTTATTTATTCCCCCCTTGCTGCTTGTGTTTGCTGTGTGCATTTGCTGTGTGATTTTCCTGTGTCTGTTTATCTCAACTTTGATATGAGGTCTTTCTGCATCAGCCCACTGCACTGCAGGGGCCACCCTGGCATCACTAGGAGGCCCTTGGAAGCAAACGAGGGGCCATCCATATGGTAAATGGGATCTCTATCGATTGAGCCACACCCGCTTCCCTATGCACTTGTTTTTACTAACAATGAATGACAAAACACTGCTTTTACTATGCCATAGATGCCTGTTACTCACTTTGGAAATCTAAGTAAGATTCTTGTTTATTACAATGTTAACATGTGTTTTCAGTTACAATCAACTTGAAAACACGGCTTTTCCCTAATGTTGGCTGAATGAATTGAGTTCTTTGCTTCAGAAAACCAAAAAAGAAAACTTGTTTATTGGCTGATTTGCATGTGTATACATATACAATCAACTTCAAGACACTGGTTTCACCTAACTCTCTGTGAATGCTGTAGTTACTTCCTGTTTGAAAGGTATGTTAGATCCTTGTTTGTTTGGCTGCTATGCACTTGCTTTCACTCAATATCAAAGTTAAAACTCTGCTTTTACCTAATACTATGCCAAAACACAGCTTTCTTCAGTTTTCAAATCTAAGCAATATACTCATTTACTAGGCAACTATGCAATTGTTTGCACTTACAATGAATGTCAAAACACTGCTTTTACTATGCTAAAGCTGTCCGTTCTTCACTTTGTTATTTTAACTAATAAATTCTTGTTTCTTACAGTGCTTTACATGTGTTTTCAGTTACATTCAACTTGAAAGCACTGATTTTCCCTAACGTTAGCTGAATGCATTGAGTTCTTTGTGCTGAAAAACCAAAATTGAATTTGTTTCCGTCCCTGATTTACAGGAGTATTCTTCTAAAAACAGCTTCAAAACACTGGTATTACCTATCTTTCTGTGAATGCAGTAAATACTTCAAGTTTGAAAGGTAAGTAAGAGTCTTGATTGTTTGGCTTCTATGCCCTTGCTTTCACTCACATGTCAACACACAGATTTTGCCTAAAGATAAGCAAAACAGTGGTTTCTCCACTTTACAAAACTAAATAAGGTTTGTTTGTTGTTGTTTTTTTTGCTGCTATGCCTCTGTTTTCACTTAAATTCATCTTCAAAACCTTGGTTTCCCCTTACAGGCTGTGAATGCAGCAGTTAAATCAAGGTTGAAAGTTATGTCAGATAGTTGTTTGTTTGGCTTCCATGCATTTGATTTCACTCACTATCATTGTGAAACCACTGCTTTTACCTATTACTATGACAAAACACTGGTTTCTTCAATTTTCAAAATTAAGGAATTTACTCATTACATTGGAAGCTATGCACTTGTTTTCACTTACAATGAATGTAAAAACCGTGCATTTACAATGCCAAAGCTGCCGGCAACTCACTTTCAGAATCTAAATAAGATTGTTGTTACTTACACTGCTAAGCATGTGTTCTCAGTTACAATCAACTTGAAAACACTGCTTTTCCATAACATTGGCTGAATGCATTCAGTTCTTTGCATTTGAAAACCAAAAAAAAAACTTGTTTCATTGGCTGATTTCCATGTGTATTCCTTTACAGACAACTTCGAGACACTGGTGTAACCCCTCTCTCTGAGAATGAAGGAGTTTCATAAAGTTTGAAATGTAAGTACGGTTCTTGTGTGTTTGGATGCTATGCCTTTACTTTCACTCACATGTCAACACACAGCTTTTACCTGAGGATAAGCCAATGCAGTAGTTTCTTCACTCTACAAAACTAATTAAGATATGTCTTTTATTTACTGCTATGCCTCTGTTTTCACTGAAATTCATCTTCATAACACTGGTTTCTCATAACAGGCAGTGAATGCAACAGTTAATTCAACTTTGAAAGATAAGTAACTTATTTGTTTGGCTGCTATGCACTTGCTTTCACTCATTAGCAATGTAAAAAGATTGCTTTTACCTAATACTATGCTAAAACCCTGGTTTCTTCTGTATTCAAAGCCAAGCAATATGCTCATTCCGTTGGCAGCTATCCACTTGTTCTCAATTACAGTGAATGTCAAAACACTGCTTTTACTATGCCAAAGCTGCCGGTTCCTCACTTTAGTAATCTAAGAAAGATTCTTGTTTCTCTCAAAGCTATTCATGTGTTTTAAATTAGAATCAACTTGAAAACACTGCTTATCCCAAACGTTGGCTGAATGCATTGAGTTGTTTCCTTTAGAAAACCAAAAAAGAAACTTGTTTCATTGGCTGATTTTCATGTGCATTCATTTACAAACTACTTTAAGACAGTGGTTTCATGTATCTCTCTCTGAATGCACTAGCTACTTCAAGTTTGAAAGGTAAGAAAGATTATTGTTTCTTTGGCTGCTATGCCCTTGCTTTCTCTCACAAGTCAACACACAGCTTTTGCCTAAGGGTAATCCAATGCAGTGATTACTTCATTTTACAAAACTAAATAAGATTTGTCTTTTATTTGCTGCTTTGCCTGTGTTTTCACTTAAATTCATCTTCAAAACTCAGGTTTCCTGTAACAGTCTGTGAATGCAGCAGTTAATTCAACTTTGAATGTTAAGTAAAATACTTCTTTGTTTGGCTGCTATGCCCTTGCTTTCACTCATTATCAATGTGAAAACACTGCTTTTACTAATACTTAGGCAAAACACTTGTTTATTCAGTTTTCAAAACAATGTGGTATACTCATTTCATTGATGGCTATGCACTTGTTTTCACTTACAATGAATGTCAAAACACTGCTTTACTATGCAAAATCTGCCGGTTCCTCACTTTGGTAATCTAAGAAAGATTCTTGTTTCTATCAAAACTATACATGTGTTTTCAATTAGAATCAACTTGAAAACACTGCTTTTCCCTAACATTGACTGAATGCATTGAGTTCTTTCCTTTAGAAAACCTAAAAAGAAACTTGTTTCCTTTGGTGATTTGCATGTGTATTCATTCACAAACAACTTCAAGACACTGTTTTCACATATTTATCTGTGAATGCAGTAGTTACTTCAAGTTAGAAAGGTAAGTTAGTCTCTAGTTTGTTTGGCTGCTATGCTCTTGCTTTCACTCAAATGTCAACACACAGGTTTTACCTAACACTATGTCAATGCAGTGGTTTCTTCACTTTACAAAACTAAAAGATTTCCTTTTATTTGCTGCTATGCCTCTGTTTTCACTTAAATTCATCTTCAAAACACTAGTTTCCTGTAACAGGCTGTGAAGTTAGCAGTTAATTCAACTTTGAAAGTTAAGTTAGATACTTGTTTGTTTGGCTGCTATGTGCTTGCTTTCACTCATTATCAATGAAAAAACACTGCTTTTACCTAATACATTGCCAAAACATTGGTTTCTTCCGTTTTCAAACTAAGCTATATACTCATTACATTGGCAGCTATGCACTTGTTCTCATTTACAATGAATGTCAAAACACTGTTTTTACTATGCCAAAGCTGCCGGTTCCTCACTTTGAAAATCTAAGTAAGAATCTTGTTTCTTACACTGCTATATATGTGTTCCAATTACAATCACCTTGTAAACACTGCTTTTCCCTAACGTTGGCTGAATGCATTGAGATATTTGCTTTAGAAAACCAAAAAATAAACTTGTTTCTTTTGTTGATTTGCATGTGTTTTTGTTTACAAAGAACTTCAAGACACTGGTTTCACCTAACGCTCTGGGAATGGAGAAGTTACTTCAAGTTTGAAAAGTAAGTAAGTTTCTTGTTTTTTTTTTTTCTGCAATGCCCATTTTTCCACACACATATCAACACGCAGCTTTTGCCTAAGGCTAAGCCAATGCAATGGTTTCTTCACTTTACCAAACTAAATAAGACTTGTCTTTTATTTGTTGCTATGCCAAAGTTTTCCCTTAAATTTGTCTTCAAAACACTGGTTTCCATAAGAGGGTGTGTATGCAGCAGTTAATTCAGCTTTGAAAATTAAGTAAGATACTTGATTGTTTGGCTGCTATGAGCATTCTTTCACTCATTATCAATGTAAAAACAATGCTTTTACCTAATGCACTGCCAAAACACTGAGTTCTTCTGTTCTCATAACTAAGCAATATACACCTTACATTGACAGCTATTCACTTTTGTTTGCTTACAACGAACGACCAACCAATTCCTTTACTCTGCCAAAAGTGCCGGTTTCTCACTTTCGAAATCTAAGTAAGATTCTTGTTTCTTACAAGGCTATACATATGTTTTCAATTACAATCAAATTGAAAACACTGCTTTTCCCTAACATTGGCTGAATGCATTGAGTTCTTTGCCTTAGAAATACTTTAAAGAAAGTTGTTTCATAGGCGGATTTGGGTGTGCATTCATTTACAAACAACTTCAAGACCCTGGTTTCACATAACTCTCTGTAAATGCTGTAGTTACATCAAGTGTGAAAGGTAAGTAAGATTTTTGTTTGTTTGGCTGCTATGCCCTTGATTTCACTCACGTCAACACACAACTTTTAGCGAAAGCTAACACAATGCAGTGGTTTCTTACTTTACAAAATTAAATAATATTTGTCTTTTATTTGTTACTTTGCCTGTGTTTTCTCTGAAATTCATGTACAAACACTGGTTTCCCATAACAGCCTGTGAATGCATCAGTTAATTCAACATTGAAAGTTAAGTAAGATACTTGATTGTTTGCCTGCTACGTGCTTGCTTTCACTCATTATCATTGAAATAACAGTGCTTTTACCTAATACTATGCCAAAACCCTTGTGTCTTCAATTTTGAAAACTAAGCAATATACTCATTACATTGGCAGCTATACACTTGTTCTCACTTACAATGAATGTCAAAACACTGCTTTTACTCTGCCACAGCTGCCGGTATCTCACTTTCAAAATCTTAATAAGATTCATGTTTCTTACAATGCTATACATGTGTTTTCAATTACAATCAACTTGAAAACACTGCTTTTCCCTAACGTTGGGTGAATGCATTGAGTTCTTTGCTTTAGAAAACCAAAAATAACTTGTATCATTGGCTATTTGAATGTGTATTCATTTACAAACAGCTTCAAGACACTGGTTTCACCTATCTTTCTGCGAATGCTGTACTTACTTCAAGTTTGAAAGGTAAGTAACATTCTTGTTTCTTTGGCTTCTATGCCATGCTTTCACTCACAGGTAAACACACAGCTTTTACCTGAGGCTAATCCTATGCAGTAGTTTTTCACTTTTCCAAAATAAAAAAGATTTGTCTTTTATTTGCTGCCATGCCGTTGTTTTCACTGAAAATCATCTTTAGAACACTGTTTTCCCATAGCAGGTTGTGTATGCAGCAGTTAATTCAACTTTGAAAGTAAAGTAAGATACTTGATTATTTGGCTGCTACGCACTTTCTTTCACTCATTATCAATGTAAAAACACTGCTTTTACCTAATACTATGCCAAAACACTGGTTTCTTCTATTTTCAAAACTAAGCAATATACTCATTACATTGGCAGCTATGCATCTCTTCTCACTTACAATGAATGTCAAAACAATTCTTTTACTATGCCAAAGCTATTGGTTCCTCAGTTGCGAAATTTAAGTAAGATTTTTGATTCTTACAATGCTATAGATGTCGATTCATTTAAAATCAGCTTAAAAACACTGCTTTTCCCTTACATTGGCTGAATGCATTGAGTTCTTTGCTTTAGAAAACCAAAAAAGAAACTTGTTTCACTAGTTGCTTTGCATGTGTATTCATTTACAATCAACTTCAAGACACTGGTTTCACATAACTCCCTGTGAATGCAGCCATTAATTCAAGTTGGAAAGGTAAGTAAGTTTCTTGTTTGTTTGAATGCTATGCCAATTATTTCACTCATATGTCAACACACAAATTTACCTGAGGCTAAGCCATTGCAGTGGTTTCTACACTTTACATACCTAGATAAGATTGTCTTTTATTTTCTGCGATGCCTGTGTTTTCCCTTAAATTCATCTTCAATAACCTGGTTTACCGTAACAGGCTGTGAATGCAGCAGTTAATATAACTTTGAAACTTAAGTAACATACATTTTTTTTGACTGCTCTGTGCTTGCTTTCACTCATCAATGTAAAAACACTGCTTTTATATAATTCTATGCCAAAATACTGGTCTTCAGTTTTCAAAACTAAGAAATATACTCATTACATTGGCAGCTATGCACTTGTTTTCACTTACAATGAAGAGCAAAACACTGATTTTACTATACCAAAGTTGCCGGTTCCTCACTTTTTAAACCTAAGTAAGATTCTTGTTTCTTACAATGCTATACATGTGATTCAATTACAATCAACTTGAAAACACTGCTTTTTTTAGGAAAAAAGATCTCAAGCTGAAGGCATTGAGTTCTCTGCTTTAGAAAACCAAAAAAGAACCTTGTTTCATTGGCTGCTTTGCATGTGTATTCATTTACAAACAACTACAAGACACTGGTATCACCTAACTCTCTGGGAATGCAGTAGTTACTTGAAGTTTGAAAGGTAAATAATATTCTTACTTGTTTGGCTGCTCTACACTTGCTATCACTCAGATGTCAACAAACAGAATTTACCAAAGTCTAAGCCTGTGCAGTGGGTTCTACACTTTCCAAAACTAAATAAGATTGGTCTTTCATTTGATGCTATGCCTGTGTTTCCACCTAAATTCATCTTCAAAACCCTGATTTCTGGTCCAGGCAGTGAATGCAGCAGTTAATTCAACTTTGAAAGTTAAGTAAGATTCTTGTTTGTTTGGATCTATGCACTTTCTTTCACTCACTTTCAATATAAAAACACAGCTTTTAACTAATACTATGCCAAAGCACTTGTTTCTTCACTTTTCCAAACTAAGCAATATACTCATTACATTGGCAACTGCGCAATTGTATTCATTTTCAATGAATGTCAAAACACTTCTTTTACTATGTGAAAGCTGCCAGTTCCTCACTTTCGAAATCTAAGTAAGAACCTTGTTTCTTACATTTCTATATATGTGTTTTCAATTAGACTCAACTTGAAAACACTGCTTTTCCCTAATGTTCATTGAATGCGTTGAGTTCTTTGCTTTAGAAAACCAAAAAAGATACTTGTTTCAAAGGCTGATTTACATGTGTATTGATTACAAACATCTTCAAGACACTGGCGTCACCAATCTCTCTGTGAATGCAGGAGTTACTTAAAGTGTGAAAGTTAAGTAAGATTCTTGTTTGTTTGGCTGCTGTGCCCTTGCATTCACTCACATGTAAACACATAGCTTTTAACTGACGCCAAGCTTATGCAGTGGTTTTTTACTTTAAAAAAACTAAATAATATTTTTCATTTATTGGCTGCTATGCCAGTGTTTTCTCTGAAATTCATCTTCAAAACACTGGTTTCCCATAACAGGCTGTGAATGCAGCAGTTAATTCAACTTTGAAAGTTAATTAAGATACTTGTTTGTTTGGCTGCTATGCACTTTCTTTCACTCATTTTGAATGTAAAAACACTGCTTTTACCTAATACTATGTCAAAACACTGGTTTCTTCAGTTTTCAAAACTAAGAAATATACTCATTACATTGCCTGCTATGGACTTGTTTTCATTTACATTGAATGTCAAAACACAGCTTTTACTATGCCAAAGCTGCCGGTTCCTTCTTTTCGAAATCTAAGTAAGTATCTTGTTTCTTACAATGCTATACGTGTTTTCAATTACACTCAACTTGAAATCACTGCTTTTCCCTAACGTTTATTGAATGCATTGAGTTCTTTGCTTTAGAAAACAAATAAAAAACTTCTTTCATTTGCTGATTTTCATGTGTATTGAATTTCAAACAACTTTTAAGACATTGGTTTCACCTGTCTCTCTGTGAATGTAGGAGTTACTTAAAGTGTAAAGGGTAATTAAAATTCTTTGTTTTACTGCTATGGCCTTGCTTTCACTCACTTGTCAACACACAGCTTTTACCTGAGGTGAAGCCTATGCAGTAGATTCTTCACTTTACAAAACAAAATAAGATTTGTCTTTAATTTTTGCTATGCCTGTGTTTTCTCTTAAATTCATCTTCAAAACACTGATTTCCCGTAACAGGCTGTGAATTCAGCAGTTAATTCCACTTTAAAAGTTAAGGAAGATACTTGTTTGTTTACCTGCTATGCCCTTGCTTTCACTCATTATCAATGTAAAAACAGTGCTTTTACCTAATACTATGCCAAAACACTGGTTTCTTCAGTTTTCAAAACTTAGCAATATACCCATTACATTAACAGCTATTCACTTGTTTTCACTTACAATGTATGTCAAAAAAATGCTTTTACTCTGCCAAAGCTGCCGGTTCCACACTTTTTAAATCTAAGTAAGATTCTTGTTTCTTACAATGCTTTACATGTGTTTTCAACTACAGTCATCTTGAAAACACTGCTTTTCTGTACCTTGGCTGAATGCATTGCTTGCTTAAGAAAACCAAAAAAGAAACTAGATTCACTGGCTGATTTTATGTATATTCATTTACAAACAACTTCAAGACACTGATTTCACCTAACTCTGTATGAATGCAGTAGTTACTTCAAGTTTGAAAGTAAGATAGATTCTTGAGGGTTTGGCTGCTATGCCCTTGCTTCCACACACATGTCAGCACACAGCTTTTACATAAGGCTAAGCCAATGCTGTGGTTTCTTCACTTTACAAAGCTTAATTAGTTTTGTCTTTCATTTGCTGCTATGCCTGTGTTTTCACTTAATTCGTCTTGAAAACACTAGTTTCCTGTAACACGCTGTGAATGCAGTAGTTAATTCAACTTTTAAAGTTAAATAAGATACGTGTTTGTTTCACTGCTCTGCGCTTGTTTCACTAATTATCTATGCAAAATTACTGCTTTTGACTAATACTATGCCAAAACACTGGTATCTTCAGTTTTCAAAACTAAGCAATATTTTCAATACATTGCTAGAAAGTCACTTGTTTTCACTTACAATGAATGGCAAAACACTGCTTTTGCTATGTAAAACGTCCTGGTACCACACTTTGGAAATCTCAAGAATGTTCTTCTTTCTTACAATACTATACAAGTGTTTTCAATTAAAATCAACTTGAAAACACTACTTTTCCCTAATGTTGGATGAATGCTTTAAGTTCTTGACTTTAGAAAACAAAAAAATAAACTTGTTTCATTGGCTGTTTGCATGTGTATTCATTTACAAACAACTTCAAGTCACTGGGTTCACCTAACTCTTTTTGAATGCAGAAGTTACTTCAAGTTTGAAACGTAAGTAAATTCTTGTTTGCTTGGCTGCTATGCCCTTGCTTTCACTCACATGTAAACACACAGCTTTTGCCAAAGGCTAAGCCAAGGCAGTGGATTCTTCACATTACAAAACTTAATAATATTTGTGTTTCATTTTGAAGCTATTCTTTGTTTTCACTTAAATTCCTCTTCAAATCACTGTTTTCCCTTAAAAGGCTGTGAATGTAGCAGTTAATTCAACTCTGAAAGTAAAGTAAGATGCTTGTTTGTTTGGCTGCTATTTGCTTGCTTTCACTCATCAAAGTAAAAACACTGCTTTTACCTAATACTATGCCAAAACACTGGTTTCTTCCGTTTCCAAACTAAGCAATATACTCATTACATTGGCAGTTTTGCACTTGTTTTCATTAACAAAGAATGTCACAACACTGCTTTTACTATGCTAAAGCTGCCGGTTCTACACCTTAAAAATCTAAGAAAGATTCTTGTTTCTTAAAATGCTACACACGTGTTTTCATTTGCAATCAACTTGAAAATCCTGTTTTTCCCTAAGGTTGGCTGAATCTATTGAATTCTTTGCTTTAGAACACCAAAAAACAAACTTGTTTCATTTTATGATTTGCATGTGTATTCATTTCCAAACGGCTTCAATACATTGTTTTCACCTATCTCTCTGTGAATGCTGCAGTTACTTAAAGTTTTAAAGGTAAGTACGATTCTTGTTTGTTTGGGTGCTATGCCCTTGCTTTCACTCATAATGTTCACACACAGATTTTACCTAAGACTAAACCAATGCAGTGGTTGCTTCTCTTTTCAAAACTAAATAAGATTTGTCTTTTATTTGCTGCTTTCCCTGGTTTCAAAACACTGGTTTCTCATAAGAGTCTATGAATGCAGCAGTTAATTCAACTTTGAAAGTTAAGTAACATACTTGTTTGTTTGCCTGTTTTGCGCTTGCTTTCACTCATTATCAATGTGAAAACACTGCTTTTACCTAATGCTATGCCAAAACACTGGTTTCTCACTTTGGAAATCTAAGGAGAATTCTTGTTTGTTGCAATGCTATACATGTGTTTTCAATTTCAATCAACTTGAAAACACTGCTTTTCCTTAACGTTGGCTGAATTCATTGAGTTCTTTGCTTTATAAAACCAAAAAACAATCTTGTTTCATTGGGTGATTTGCATGGGTATTCATATAAAAACCACTTCAGGACACTGGATTCACCTATCTCTCTGTGAATGCAGTAGCTACTTCAAGTTTCAAAGGTAAGAATGATTCTTATTTCTTTGGCTGCTATGCCCTTGCTTTCACTCACATGTCCACACACAGCCTTTACCTAAGACAAAACCAATGCAGTGGATGCTTCACTTTACAAAATTTAATAAGATTTGTCTTTTAGTTGCTGCTATGCCTGAGTTTTCAGTTAAATTTATCTTCAAAACACTAGTTTAGCGTAACAGACTGTTATTAGAGCAGTTAATTCAACTTTCAATGTTAAGTAATATTATTGTTTGTTTGGCTGCTTTGTGCTCGATTTCACTCATCAATGTAAAAACACTGCTTTAACCTAATACTATGCCAAAACACTGGTTTCTTCAGTTTTCAAAACTAAGCAGTATACTCATTACTTTGTCAGCTATGCAGTTGTTTTCAGTTACAATGTATGCCAAAACATTGCTTTTACTATGCTAAAGCTGTTGGTTCCTCACTTTTGAAATCTAAGTAAGATTCTTGTCTTTTACATCGCTATACATGGGTTTTCATTTACAATCAACTTGAAAACACTGCTTTTCCCTAATGTTTGCTGAATGCATTGAGTTCTTTGCTTTAGACAACCAAAAAATTAATTTCTTTCATTGGCTGATTTTCCCATGAATTCATTTACAAACAACTCCAAGACACTGGATTCACCTATCTCTCTGTGATTGCAGTAGATACTTCAACTTTGAAATGTATGTAAGATTCTTCTTTGTTTGGTTGCTATGCCATTGTCTTCACACACATGTCAACACACAACATTTAACAAAGGCTAAGTCACTGAAGTGGTTTCTTCACTTTACTAAACTAAATAAGATTTGTGTTTTATTTGCTGCTATGCCATTGTTTTCACATAAATTAATCTTCAAAACACTGGTTTACCGTAACAGACTGTGAATGCATGAGTAAATTCAACTTTGAGCGTTAAGTAAGATACTTGTTTGTTTGGCTGCTGCTATGCACTTGATTTCACTCATTATCAATGTAAAAACACTGCTTTTACCTAATACTATGCCCAAACACTGGTTTCTTCAGTTTTCAAAACTAAGCAATATACTCATTACATTGGCAGCTTTGCACTAGTTTTAACTTACAAGGAATGTCAAAACATTGCTTTTACTATTGCAAATCTGTCGGTTCCTCACTTTCAAAATATAAGTAAGATTCTTGTTTCTTACAATTCTATACAGGTGTTTTCAATTACAATCAACTTGAAAACAATGCTTGTCCTTAACGTTGGCTGAATGCATTGAGTTTTTTGCTTTAGTAACCCAAAAAAGAACTTGTTTCTTTTTGTGATTTCCACGTGTATTCATTTAAAAACCACTACAAGCCACTGGTTTCAACTATCTTTCTGTGAATGCAGTAGGTATTTCAAATTTCAATGGTAAGTAAGATTCTTGTTTGTTTGGATGCTATGCCCCTGCTTTAACTCACATGTCAACACACAGTTTTGCCTAAAGCTAAGAGAATACAAGTTTTCATTTCTTTACAAAACTAAATAAGATTTGTCTTTTATTTGCTGCTATGCCTGAGTTTTCACTGAAATTCATTTTCAAAACACTGGTCTTCCGTAATAGGCTGTGAATGCAGCAGTTAATTCAACTTTGAAAGTTAAGTGAAATACTTGTTTATTTGGCTGCTTTGTGCTTGCTTTCACTCATCAGTGTAAAAACACTGATTTTCCCTAATACTATGCCAAAACACTGTTTTTTTCAGTTTTCAAAACTAAGCAACATACTCATTACTTTGGCAGCTATGCACATGTTTTCACTTACAATGAATGTCAAAACACTACTTTTTCTATGCCAAAGATGCCGGATCATCACTTTCAAAATCTAAGTAAGATTCTTGTTTCTTACTATGCTATAAATATGTTTTCAATTACATTCAACTTGAAAACACTGCTTTTTCCTAACATTGGCTGAATGCATTGAGATCTTTGCTTTAGAATACCAAGAAAGAATCTTGTTTCTCTGGCTGATTTGCAGGTGTATTCATTTACAAACAACTTCAAGACACTGGTTTCACCTAACTCTCTGCGAATGCAGCGGTTACTTCAAATTTGAAAAGTAAGTAAGATGCTTGTTTGTTTGGCTGCTATGTCTTTGCTTACACTCACATGTCCACATACAGGTTTTACCTGAGGCCTAATCAATGCAGTGGTTTCATCACTTTACAAACCTAAACAAGATTTATCTTTTATTTGCTGCTATGACTGTGTTTTCACTTAAATTCATCTTCAAAACACTGGTTTCCCATAACAGCCTGTGAATGCGGGAGTTATTTCAACTTTGAAAGTTAAGTAATATACTTGTTTTTTTTGGCTGCTATGCACTTGTTTTCACTCATTATCAATGTAAAAGCACTGCTTTTATCTAATATTATGCCAAAACAAAAGTTAATTCAGTTTTCAAACAAAGCAATATACTCATTACATGGCAGCTTTGCACTAGTTTTCACTTACAATGAAATTCAAAACACTGCTTTTCTTTGCCAAAACTGCCGGTTCCTCACTTTAAAAATCTAAGTAAGATTCTTGTTTCTTACAATGCTATACATGTGTTTTCAATTACAATCAACTTGAAAACCCTGCTTTCCTTAACGTTGGCTGAATGTATTGAGTTCTTTGCTTCAGAAAACAAAAAAGAACCTTGTTTCTTTGGCTATTTTGCACGTGTATTCATTTACTATCAACTTCAATTGACTGGTTTCACCTTACTCACTGTGAATGCAGTAG
>JAQZBX010049914.1:0-19772 GCA_029593785.1 Cabassous unicinctus | reverse complement strand
AGAAGTTTGGCTCTGCAGCAGCTAGGCTAGAGGAGAACAAGGAAGACGTCCCCTGGGCCCACGTATCCCACACCAGCCAGGCAGTGCGGGGAGTCCGCAGGCTAGAGAGACGGAGGGGCAGGCACCGCACCCCAAGCCCGGGGCTGCCACGGCGCATGGAGCAGGGCCTCCTTGTTCCTGAGGCTAGGATGCCCTGTGCAGCACTGGGAGCCCACGTGCTCTCTCCTCCACCATGAGGCCTTTAGGGGGCTGCCCTCAGGCTCCGTGACCAGGCCCCTGGAGCAGAGGTTGAAGGTCCTTGCTCTCCCCTCCCCAGCTGGCGTCCCTCCTGTTGTCTTTGCTGTGACCTGCTCACCGAGCTAGGATAGCCAGTTCCGTGTGGCTTCCCTAGAGCCTGTATCGAGCAGCAGCCCGTCCCCTTCTCACACACGCTGCCTGTGTCGGCCTGCTGGCCGCGGTGGGCCCGGCCCGGCCTTGGTGCCGAACTGGGCCACAGGGATCACCCTGTGGCGGGTCGCACTCTACCCCGAGTGTAGGGCTTGCTTGCTCCCTTGCCGGGGGTCTCCCTGCTGGACTCTGGGGACCCGGACGTGCCGTCGTTGCAGGGCTGCCTGGGCCTCCATCCCACACGAAGCAGCCCTGGGAGGCCTGGGGGAGTTCTTTGACTTCATAGAAGAGAGCCCAGGCTCCTGGGTTCTCTCCATCCTCACTAGGTAACTCCATGGACTGCAGCTCTGCCTAACGCTGTCCTCTGTTGCATTTTAATTGCCTGAGCATTGATGAGCACATGGGGAGGCCGCTCTGAGCCTGCTCACTGCCTTCCCCCCCAAGTCAGGGTTCTGAGGCCTGCAAAAGGTTGAAAGAGAAAGAATTGGGATTGGGGAGTGGGGGGGTGCAATAAATGACAATGAATAAATAGGTTAAGAATCAGTGATGAGAATGGAGAGGTATAGGAACATAAAATAAAGGGGAGCAGAGCCACCACGTGTAGAACGATGTCCCAACACATCCGACCAGAGGGTGGCATCTGCTGGCGCGGTCGGCGCCACCCATCCTGGAGACCTCGGAGAATTCCCTATGGGTCTCAGTTTCCTTCTGAAACTTCTTGAAACCCATTTCCTTTTTTTTTTTTTTTTCCCTCATAAACTCCCTAGCAGCTTCCCTAATTAAGACTCTCCCCAGGAGAGACACAGACATGGAAGGAGCACAGAGGGAAAACAGGTCCCTCTGTTTTCACACTGATAGGGCAGGACGATGCTCCGCAGGCCCAAGCCCCACGAGTGTCCCCCGAGGTGCAGGCAGAAGGAAAGCAACCCAGGTGGGGGCTCTTCAACAGGTCAACCAGGCAGAGATTTCAGCAAGAATCTGCCCAGAATTCCTGTCCCTGCGGAGCTCCCAGACCAGTCCTTACCTTGCCCCTCAGATGGGGCCAGTCATCCGGCAAGTGCCGGCAAGAAGATTAGTCATGGGGGTGGGGGGGGGCGGCCCAATTGGCCTCCCCTGCCTGGGTTAGTCATGGAGCTGCCAGGTTCCTCTCTCATCACCGCCCAGGACTTTCCGTCGTGTGTTGTAGGTCGGCTGCTGACTCCTCTTTATTCACAGCTGCTTCTTGCCTTTTCACCACTTTTGCTCTCAGGCTTAGGCTTCTGCCCCGAAACACCTTCCGTAGGCCTGGGAGGAGAGGTGGGGCTCCGGACTCAGGAGACCGACTCTCCTCCAATTACTTCCAGGTTTCCCCAGCCACGTGACCACCTCCTCCCTTTTGCTTCCTGTGGGTCACCTTCCAAGGAGCTTTGCAAGAACCGTTGATGAAACATTTTCTGAATATTTCTGAGGCCCTGTAATGCGCCTCCCGGAAGGACCGTGGGCAAGAGGTTGAGTCACCAGCGTCACCCACCTAATTGACGCTAACTGAGCTCAAGCCGGCCGCTGAAGTTGTCGTCCTTCCCCCATCGGTGATACGTGTAGTGGTGTGGTCACGTGCCCTCACAGAGGCCCCCAGGCTGGTTAGACAAGGGGGAGTTTGGGGGCACCCCTTAGCAGAAAGGGAGGCCAGGGCCCAGCTCTGGCTTGCCTCCTACTCTCGGGGTCACACTAAGCTGTCCCCTGCTTCTCCCACGGTTAATAAAGCCAGGGACCCCATGGAAGTGAATTCCAGGCAGAGAAATCCAGTGGGCATTTAGTCACTGCCCAGAGTTCAAACCCGAGAACTAAAAAGTGTGATAGGTAGATTCTAACTGGGACCTGGGAAAAATTGTGTCTAAGACGCAAAGCCGGAGTGAGTTTCTTGGACTGAGCTTGGCCTGATAATCCAAGGAATAGCTGCTATTGATGGTTACACGATTATAGCAGCTTATTTATTTTCATTTCCCTGTTTCCTTGGGACTAAGTCAGGGTCCAGAAGGACCAGGTTGGAGAAAAGCCAGATGTAAAATTTCTCTTCCCCCCACTTTACCAACCAGAGACTTACTTGGGTCAGTGGATTCTTGTTTTAAAAGTGTCTCTTTCCCCCTAGAGTGTTGTCTAATGTAAATTACTCTAAGCTGGCACCTGCCTTCCCTTCAGCTGGGCTCGCCTCTTCTCGGGGAATTGGCGCTGGTAGTGGAGCACTAACTTGGAACCCAAGGTAGGGGGAGCTGGCTGTGGGGCCCTGCAGCCACTCACGGATGTTTTGGAAGCAGGTGGCTCTGGGTCTCTGGGGGAAGGGGAGGTCAGAGCCCACGGCTCACTGGCTTTACAATATTGCTGAGTGCCGGCAACCATCCTCTGCGCTGCTGGAGATCCTGCACCGAGCAAGGGGCTGGCTTGTCTTTGCGTTCCTTCTGTGTTTGCAACCAAGAGAGCAGCCTCTTCTTTGCCCACGTCTTTTCCTCAAATAAAAATAGGGAGTAAAACTTGAGGTGTGCAAACTCACGTTTTCCCCCCATATGATTGCTACTGGTTAATATTAATTTTATGAATTGCCATCCTAAGTCATAGAAAGTAACACAAAAGGATAGAGTAATCGCAGCAGTGGTGCCAACACAGCAGCAATAACTAACATAATGCTCCCTCTGTCCCCGGCCCTGCCTGGGTGCTTCACACATATGACTCATTGAACCCTCATGGCAGCCTGGCGAGGGAGACTCTGTTATTACCTCCATCGTACAGACGGGGAAACGGACACACCAAGGTTAAGTAACCTTGATCAAGGCCGTGTACCTAGTAAGTGCAGAGTCAGGTTGGGTCCCAACCCACTGTGCTCTGCAGCTTCCCTTCAACCGTGTTCTCCACAACCTTGACACCTTGGCACTTGGCGAGAAGGAAACCAGCTACGTGCTTAGCCCCATAAATAAGCTGGTTTTTAACCGTGAGTGACTGCCCTGTAGAAATCATTGAGTGTCCATTTGATTATTCCTGGGAATTACAGGTTCCCCAGTTTCCTTGGCAGTGTTACCAGGGCTGGGAATGTTGGAAAGATGGTAGACTAAAGAGCAGAGGATTTCATCACTGAATGTGACCAGGGTGGGGGCAGGGGCCCCTCCAGAGAGGCTAAGGAAGAGAATAATAACCATAATAATAAATTGACTCAATAGTCGGGAATGGACTTCCTCTTCATATCCTCCATATCAACCCTCTTTTTGGTCATCTTAAGTAGAACATCAAGCCTAAAGTTGTTTTATGAAGAGTAAGCCTGAAACAGCCCCTCCCAAGGGAAACAGACCCCGCCAGCGATGGGGAGGGGCCAGGGAACATGTAAGGGGGATATTTGTTACTGTACTCTGCACCCCAACGTCACTGCTTCTGACGTGGGACTCTGCAGGCTTAGCCTCTCTATGCTACCATCTCATTCTGTTATACTTTAGAAATAGGCCGCGGTGATGGCTGAGCTGACAGGTTCCTTCTCTTACTTTTAAAGTGCCCTTCACTTGTAGAAAATGACCTGTCCTGGCCCTGGGTGGAGTTTGGTGAGAGAGAAACGGGGAGAAGGAGAGAGATTATCTTAGACCTCTTACTGTACCGACAATTTGAGCAAATTGCGTGCAACAGGGGAGAAATGCAGAAATTCTTTCCTATTCAAGTTTGAGTCATTTGGGACTCAACCCACACTTAAAGTGACCGGCCTTTATATCTTTGGGCTAAACGTACAGATCGTGCCCAATGATCAGTTTTGGTTCTTTCCTGTTGGATGAAACTGGAATTGGTCACAGAGGTGACGTCAGGAAGTCTCCTGGCAGGTGCAGGCACAGCCTCGCCCTAAGCTTTGCAAAGGCTTGCCGGGACAGGGAGCCCTCAGAGCCCACAGATGTTTTTAGAAGAAGTTGGAAAAAGAAGAGTTGGGAACCCAGAAAGAAGATGTGTTTTTCCGTGGAGGTCTCATCTTCAAGTTTCGTTTCCTCCCTGGGTTTAGAGGGCCCACTGTACTGTCAGCAGGCTTCTAGCATCCAGCTGGGAAGAAGTAAGTGAAAGTGGGACATTTACACTCATCTTCTGGTCTCCCTACTTTGTCCTAACAGGAGGGATCGCACACAAGACAAGCATGGAGGGGGCCTTGGAGGTTGCCCTTGCAAGTGGGATCGTGCCATCAGATGCAGGGAAGTCCAGAGGTCTCACACGATACTTAGGGCACATCTGCTCGGCGAGGGGGCTCGACGAGTCCATCCCTTGGCATCTGGGCATCTTCCCTGGCATTTCCACTGCATTTCCACTGGTCCACAGAGACGAAGATTCATGAGGTCGCTGCTCTGTGCTCTCAACGCCCTTGTGCATTCAAGCCATGATCAGAGTATTTGGTGGAGTGGTCAGCCTGATTGGGGAACGGTTAGGAATAGCTTGATATGACCTCAAGGCCAGGGTATCTCAAGCTTGGCACTGTCGACATTTGGGGCCAGATAATTCTTTGTGGTGGGGACTGTCATGCGTGGTAGGATGTTTGGCAGGACCCCTGCCCTCTACCCGCTAGGTGCCAGTAGCTCCCCAAATTGTGACAGCCAGAATTGTCTCCAGATATGACCAAATGCCCTGGGGAACACAGCCACTCTAGTTGAGAACCACTGATCTAGACTTATTAAAGTCAAAAGAAGAAAGGATGAGGCACTGACGTGTAATTAAACTCAATTATATTGCTCCCAGTCAGAGATCAAGAAAGAGGGTGAATGAGAAGAATAAGTCAATACAAACCATGCTGAGGTCTTACAGCGGGGTCTCTAAACTCGGCTGCCTAACCCCATTAGAATGGTAAGCACGTGCTTCCCAATGTGTGTGTGCTTATTCGCATGTGGGTGCCACTGTACTGATATAGTGTGTGCTCTAGGACAGAACATTCTAGAAAGTAGGACTGAAAAATTAAAAACAATGCCCCAATGGACTGTCCTTGCACCCCCAGACCATGCTTCTCCTCTGTGGTGACCACAGCCATAGAGAACTGAGCTCTATCTAAATGGAACAAACACGGATCTTGAAAACAGAAGATGTTCATTTGGGTTCCAGTTCGATGGCTGCATCTTTGCTTATAACCTCTCCGAGCCTCAGTTTCCCTATCTATAAAATTATCAAATAGAAAAAAAATGCTACCCGTGCCTCTCTACCTCTTAAGGTGGTTGTATAGAGCAAATAAGCTGAAACTTGTTTATTTAAAAGCGTTAGGAATATCAGATGTGATTATCATGGGCAGGGATTCCAGAAAAAGCTGGAATAATTGGAGTGAGAGGGTTAATTAGGATTGTTTCTGCTGATTTCTCCAGTCTGTCCTCCTTGTGGGGTTAGTACAGGTTGGCCCATTGAGATAGAATAGCGGAAATGTAGGGAGACAGGAAGAACAGTGAAGAATGGGCTTGTCTCTTCCTAGATGACAGCAGAGGAGCCTAGGGGCAGCTGGCCTGCATGGCATGCCAGCTCTCTTGAAGCCTTGTTAAATCTCTGCAAGTGCTTGGCTAAATTTGGCATTGCTTTTTCCTCAACCTGCATGCATGGGATGTGAAGTCACCTGCTAATTCCATGGCACCCTCAGGGCCCTTCACTATAGTAACGAAAGCATAAACAAGCGTTGAGAGGGTTTACAATGAGCTGAATTTTCAACACCTAACCTGAGAGTCAGTTAGGTCTGTCTTAGGCAGAGCTCGGGTTTATATGTGGTCCTAAGAACTGCCTGGATCAATGCTGGTTTGGCCTCCAGCATTTGCCTCCCAAGGGGCTCATCATTATCTCCTGGCCCACTTGCAGGAGAGGCATCCTGCTTTCCGGTTGTAGAATCGGCATCAGCATCATCGGGATGGGGGTTTTATGGGTGCTAAAAGCTGCTGGGAGCATTATATCAGAAATGGGTTGGCTTTTTTTAAAAGATTTATTTTATTTATTTATCCATCCACCCCACCCCACCCCCATTGTTTTGTGCTCGCTGTCTGCTCTCTGTGTGTTCTTCTGTATCTGCTTGTTTTCTCTTTAGGCAGTACCTGGAACCGATCCTGGGACCTTCCGGAGTGGGAGAGAGGTCCTCAATCTCTTGTGCCACCTCAGCTTCCTGGTCTGCTGCATCTCTTGTTGTCTCTTCTCTGTGTCTCTTTTTGTTGCATCATCTTGCTGGGCCAGCTCTCCTGCACGGGCCAGCACTCCTGCATGGGCCAGCTCGCCTTTCACCAGGAGGCCCTGGGAATTGAACCCTGGACCTCTTATATGGTAGATGGGAGCCCAATTGCTTGAGCCACATCCATTTCCCAGGGTTGGCTTATATCATGGGCATTTATTAGGTTAAAAGCTTACAGTTCTGAGGCCGAGGAAGTGTCCGAATCAAGGCATCATCAAGAGATGCTGTCTCACAAGTTGCAGCTGTGGGCATCAGCTAAAGACGCTTTCTTCCTGAGCTTAGCTGTGGGTGGCCAGGTCCGTGGCAGGGCATAGTGGTGGCTCTGCCAATCCCTGCCCTCTTTTCCAGGCTTACTTCCTCCCTGAGCTCAGCTGTGGACCATCAGGCATATGACTCAACTCTCTCCCCACTCCTCCAGGCCTTGTCTCTCTCAGCCTCTCAAAGGCCTCTCTCTGTGCTCTGTTGGCTCCAGCCTCTGGCCTCCAGGACCTGTCTCTCAGCCTCTCGGGGTTTCTCTGACTCTGCTGCTGTTCTCCTGTGTCTGCTGCTTTTACTCCTGTTTATAAAGGACCCCAGTAAGAGGACCAAGACCCACCCTGAGTCATGCATTCTTATCAGAGGCCCTTATCACGAGTACTTTAATCAAGAGTTCCCACCTAGGATAGCTTTAAATGCACAGGAAAGGATTAGCTCTAAGGACATGGCTGGTTTCTGGCATCCACAGAAAGCTTCAAACTGTCAACAGCGGGTGACCAGAGAACTTAGCTGCCCAGCTGCTGCTGCTGCAGTCTCGTCCATCAGAAGGCTTTTGTCCATTCAGCCTTTGTTCTTCTTATCTGTCCTCTCATCTAGCTGTCCCTAGGCACTCACAGTTCCTTTTGGGGTCAGCCTCCGTGACCCTCTAACAGATGGAATCAGAAGTGTGGCTGTGACCCATGGAGTATCAGGTGGTAGCTGTGGGCATTGCTGGAGGCAGTTTTAAACACATCTCCCTTTGCAAAAACACACCTTCTCTTCTATTTGCTAAAGAAAGGCCGTATATGAGATTATGATATCTCCACCTCTTTGAGTCTGGGAATGGGCTTGTCCCTGTTGAAGGTCTGATGGCCAGCAGAGCTCTGCAGTGTCTTAACATGACTCTCCCGGCCCACTGAGGGCATTTCATGACCTTGGTGTCTTCACGCTGAAATGTGAGGGGACCTGAACGTTGGGCTGGGCCTGGAAGGAAGAGCCTTCTGAGACTGACCTGCTCTGGACTCGAGGCTGGGCTGCTAGCAACAGGGGCCGCTCAGAGCCCCTGTGGCCAGCTCTGGCTGGGGGGTGGGGACACGGGACACTCTGCTCTGGAGGGCTGGAGGGATTGAAGTCTAAACTGGGCACCGTGGGGAAAGCACGTCCCCTTGGGCTTCCTTGCACCCTGGCTCGTGGCCTTTCCCTGCTCTTCTACCTTGTGTTGTTGGGCCTGACCTTCCAATAAGCAAACTGCTCCCTGGAACAGAGCTGCTCTCTGCTGTGAGATGGAGTAAACGAGAGCTCTTTTGTGATAGTCTCTTTCCAGGGCCTTCTCCCTCTGGGTTGCTAAGGCACCGTGTCTGTCGCAGTAGCTTTGCCCCTGTCACAGGATGGTGTGTCCCACTTGTTCTTCCCCTTCACAGCATTGAGCTCCTTGAGGGACATGGAAGCCTTAAAGTTTCTGTTTGAATTGAGGAAACTGAGGCCAGAATAGTTTTAACTAGTTTCTTAAAATTATAGGAAACTATGATGTCAGCTTAGACACGGGGTTAGGACTTTTACCCTGATCGCTTGTTCAAAATATTCTCTTGAACACCTGCCCCGGCACCAGGAACAATTGCCCGCCCTAGCAGAGCCCCTGGTTTGGGATGCACTCGGACCAGTGAGCAGGAGACAGGGGCCGAGGTAAAAATGCACAGGCAGCCCTCTGGGGCACCGGTCGGTGCCAGTAGGCAGAGGAAGCAGCGATGGGCAGACAGAAGTAGGAGAGGGGCCAGCAGTGGTCTCGGTGTACCCTGTCAAGCCAGGCTTCCTCCCTTCACTTGCCCTTTATGATTTCTGAGACCAGCCCTATGATGGGGTGAGTTAGTAGATGACTGGTATTTAACTGAGTAGAACCTCCTGGTTCGCCAGGTGCGTATATGAGCTAATGAGTTTAAAATAGCCCCATTGCACACTAGGCGTCCCTTTCCGCATGCTTCCCCTCGGCTGCACGAAGGCGGGCAGCCTTCACATAGGAGGGGGAATGTTGGCTGGAGCGCAGCACTCTTGGGGTTTAAGGGAACACGGCCGAACCCCAGTGCCTTAGACGTGCCCACAGCTTCCCTGCCCCAAAGCGGTAGCTGTTGGGTAGGCGTCCATTCCTCAGGGCGACTCGCTAACTGTTAAGGAACAAGTCGAGTTTTGTCTATGAGGTGTTGCAACAGCCCACGAAAGAATACTTTCAAGAGAGCTCCTGGGAAGGGGGGAAAAAAAAAGGGAAAGCAGGCTATCTACCTTACAAGAAACCTTTTTGCCTTGGCCATATACAGTGATGTGTGTCAGGAGTTCCATCTGCCAAAAAGCCACCTCTGGAAGATAACTGTTACGACAGTAAAAATAACATCAGAAAACTAACAGAGAAGCAAAAGCTCTGTGGGATTGCGCAGATTGAGAGCACAGGGTTGCGGTGAAGAAAAAGCCCCCGCGCCCGCCTCGCGGCATCCCAGCCCAGGCTGGGCAAGTGCCCTTGGCATTCCTGAGAAACGGCCTGACCTCCCCATGGGTGTTCCCATTCCCATTTGGGTGTCTTTCCTGGTATAGTGCTGATTTGTTCCCTACTGGGCTTTTCCCCCTTGGCCTCTGTTGGGTAATGTTCAACTCAGAATTTCCCAACTCTTCTAGTAATTAAATTTCTCCACAACAGCCAGGCTTGCCCTTGAGCCCACATGACCTACTTTTCTCAGTTGCCCCAAATGAAGAATAAATATTTCACACATGCAGGATGATGACAAAATCCGCCCTGCACGGTGGCGTGCATGAGCAGTGGAGCACTCGCTTTAGGGCAGTGCAGACCTGGGTTGAGTCTTAGCTCAGCCTCGTCTAATCTGTTGGACAAGTTGCTTCACGTCACAGAGACTCAGGAAGCCATGGAAGCTTCGTGAAGAAAGTGAGTTAGGAGAGTGTTGTGACAACTCGGGGGCCAGGGTATGTAGCATACCTGTCCCCAGGCCCGACTCAAATAGTTGGTCAGTAAATGCTGCTGTTCATTTCTTCACCTGCTTTGCAAGCAGGAAAGCATCTGACACCCTCTTGTTGTATGTTCCTGGTAGGAGTCTGTGAACTGCCAGAGGGAGCCCGAGAGGGGGTGGATGTGCAGGGGCCACAGTCACCTTGCCGTGGCAGCAGCTTGGAAACTTCTTTCTTTGGCCTCCAGAGTAAGAGGATTCTTTTCCGAGCACAGGCTTCAGCACTTGAGAAGCGTTCAGTGTCCTCTTGGAAGGAGAAAATAGCTATAAAAGGCATAAAGACGTGATCCCAGTCCGGCAAGTCTGCTAAAGCAAATAAACTGAGGGACTCTAAAAGCGGGGCAAAGCCCAAGTTTGTGGCTCCGACATCTTATTTATTTATTTAAAGATTTGTTCTGCCACAGCAGAACAAATCTGGGCTCTCTGTCTGCTCTCTCTGTGTTCTCCTGTGTCTGCTTGTCTTGTCTTTAGGCAGCACTGGGAACCAATCCTGGGACCTTCTGGAGTGGAGAGAGGTGCTCAATCTCTTGTGCCACCTCAGCTCCCTGGCCTGCTGCGTCTCTTACTGTCTCTCTTCGTTGCGTCATCTTGCTGCTCCAGCTCTCCGCGCGGGCCAGCTTGCTTTTCACCAGAGGCCCCGGGAATCGAACCTGGACCTCCCATATGGTAGACGGGAGCCCAATTGCTTGAGCCACATCAGTTTCTCTCTGGCACCTTACAGTAAGCAACGGAAGGTTTTCGTGAAAGGCAGGGCCCCTGAACTCGCCCCCAGTAGTTCTAAGCTGGGAGCGATCTCCTCCCTCAGAGATTAGGCCAAAACCCATCATCTCCCTCTGATGCCAGATGATGCCCAGCATAACAAGAAGGGGTGACGTCCTCAAGGTGGGTTATTGTAGGCTGATGAGCCAAGGCCACACCCCATTTGGATGGCATTTGCCCTGAGGGAGCTTGAGCTCAAAGCAAGATAAAAAGGGGGTTCTGAGTCCCAGGCTGACTTTCACTAAGTGATGAGCGGCCAGCCAGGTCCCTGGGCCCAGCGGCAGCCTCACAGGTTCCCTCACACATTCCTCAAGGCACCGCAGGCCTGGTCCTACCTGGGAAAACATCTTTGGGCCAGACAGCGGTTCTCTTTTAGGGTAGCCTCAACTTCTGGTGCTTTCATCCCTCCTTCCCGGTATCAGAGCAGGCACCGGAGAGTGCCGTGGCTATGTCGTTTCCACCCTCAGCAGGGAGGAAATAAAAGCGAGATGTGGCTCCCCCCTGACAGCCTTGGGTTGGTGGGCGCCCTTTGTGGGGAGGAGCAGTGCACCAGGCAGGCCTGAGGTCTCTTTGGCAAAATTTAGTTGTGGATCTGGGAATTTCAATGTCTGCTGCTGGGTAGAGATGTCCTCCCCTCAGGAGGTTTCATCTTCTGGAACGTCTCCTCTGAGATCAAGCTCGTGGCTTGGTGCATCCCTTTTGTGCAAGATAGTGGGCAGGCAAGGCTTTGGGAGGGGGCTTCTGAAATGACTTCAATCTTCCTTAAAAGGAAATCACGGTGAAAATATCCAGTCACTTTTTTTTTTTTAAAGGAGGTATCAGGGATTGAACTTGGTATGTCATACATGGGAAGCAGATGATCAAACCACTGAGTTACACCTGCTCTCTCCAGTCACTTTTTTTTTTTTTAACATTTATTTTATTTATTTCTCCCCACCCCCTCATTGTTTGCACTTGCTGTGTCTGTTCGTCTTCCTTGTTTCTTTTATTTTATTTTATTTTATTTTATTAATTTATTTATCCCCCCTTGCTGCTTGTGCTCGCTGTGTCCATTTGCTGTGTGTTTTTCTGTGTCTGCTTGTCTCCCTTTGTTGCATCGTCTTGCTGCGTCGGCTCACCGCGCCACGCAGGCCGGCTTGCCTTCACCAGGAGGCCCCGGGAATCAAGCCCGGGGCCTCCCATATGGTAAACGGGAGCCCTATCAATTGAGCCACAGCTGCTTCCCTTCCTTGTTTCTTTAGGAGGCACCGGGAACCAAACCCAGGACCTCCGTTGTGGGAGGGGGGCGCCTAATCGCTTGAGCCACTACCGTTCCCTGCTTTGTTGTGTGTCTCATTATGTTTTTTCTTCCTGTGTCTCTTGTTGTGTCATCTTGTTGCATCAGCTCGCTGTGCCTGCCAATCGTGCCAGCTCACTGTCTTCTTTAGGAGGCACCAGGAACTGAAACCAGGGACCTCCCATGTGGTAGGCAGGAGCGCAATTGTTTGAGCCACATCCGCTTCCCTCCAGTCACTTTTGATAAAGGAAACGAGGGAGCAGCCATAAGGGAGAATCGGCTTTCTGTACCCCGAAATGACAGGAGGGCTTCTCCACTAAGATGAGACCATCATTATTTGAAATCTCAGGTGCCATTTCTTGGTAGATGGCCACAGTTGACTCCTGGTATCCCCCTGATCGCCAGGCTCCCCCGTTTCATCCCCTGCTGTGCCCGAGCCCCTCCCACAGCACCTGGCAGAAAGTAGGAATTCCCTAAGTATTTGATTGACTGAGCGGTTGAAGGAATGAATCCCTAAGGCCGCCTGCTTATCGATATGGGGACCATGGTAAAAATCAATGTCAGTCTTTGAGATTTCGTTCTAGCTTCCCCAAGCTTATAAAGAGGAAGGGACAAAGGAATGGGAAACCAGGCTGAGAGGTGAATATTGAGACCCTCGGGTGTCCAGATTCCTTCACAGTTGCCCAGAGCACTGCGGTGCCCTAGCAGCTCGCCTGCCAGACACTGGGCTTCCTGTTCCTCTCATCACCACTGCAGAGAGTAGTGAGGGAAGATGAGCTGTCCGTGGAGGAGCTGGGCAAATCCTGCCTCTTAAGCCTTATGGATGTCCCTCTCTTCTCTCCAGGAATTGGACAGAAAAGCTGCTGGCAGCCTTTGCACATCAGCTGAGAGCAGGTTGTCTGGTTAGGCAAAGAATTTCTTTTGGGATGATGTATGGAGCTCATGAGGCCGGTGACTGTTCCAAAACAGAACCCTGAGGTCAGGCCCGGAGCCTTTTTCCTATTTAGGATGCAGCCCTGGGAGCTGTTTCCTTTTGGTACGTGTGATGCTGTAACTGGCCTCCCATTGACCTGACTTGGTGAAGACTCAGCCTTGGAAATGATTCCAACTCTTCTGTCTGCTTCTAGCTGGAAAGTCCCTGAAGGGCGGTGGTTGTGCTAAAGCAGGAGGTCGATTGCCTGGTGGGTCGGGGCCAGTTAGCCCGGCCAGGCTGGTTGTACTTTGACCCTCTAAACCAGTGTCTGCTGGTTAGCATTTCTATACCTGCTTACCTGTGGTCCCTTCTAGGCTCTTCCATTAGCTGAGGAGCGAGGGTGGGCCTGGGGGGCCGGGCTGGGGCGGCTCTGTGGCTGGGTGTGACAGCCACTGTCTTGGCCCGCACACTGTCACTTCTGATGCCTTAGTTTATTATCGCCATGTGGTTAGTCCGTCCTCTAGTCCCTTGCTCAGGGAATCGAGGCTGCTGATGTTGCCGATTTACTTTTTTCATCTCCCGTGGTATTTTGAGGTTATGGGCTAGCAGTGGTAGCAATGGCAGTTGGTGGGTGTCGGGTACTAGCCAAGTATCCACGGAGTGCCATCTTCCTTTCAGTAAAACAGCACACGCGGGGACCTGGCCCTCGGGGAGCATCCTGTGATGTCTTCCCTTGTCACAGAAGACTCTGGCGTGACTCGATGGGCCTGGGTAGAACAGTAGAGGCTATTCTACTTCCTCCCACCTCAATTTTGCAAAATCTCCAGTGAGATACTTCTCATGGTTTTCTGGCCAAAACCATCCTTTCTCTGGGAGACTGACTGATGTGTGAAGGATCTGAATAGTTCTGAGTGCTTCTGGTTTTTTTTTTCCGGTTGTGGCTGAGCCCAGAATTAAATCAACATTTGCCCTCCCCTCCCCAGCTCCGAGCTCTGACTGCCAAATTCTGTTGCTCGATGATCCATTTGTCTGTGGAGTTTATAGAAACTCCAGAGAGACAGTGTTGAGGAGGACAGAATGCTGTTTCCAACTGCCAGATTCTCGGCTGGATGATGCATTCGTGAAGTTCTGTGTCCTTGGCCAGAAAGTCATAGTGAGAAGGTTAGATGGTGAAAACTCCCAGAGAGGAGAATAGAACAGGACTCTGTGGAAACCTGTCTTTTTCCTTCTCTTTGTCTCTTAAGTCTAGGGACAGCGTGGTAGTCACCTGAACTACTGGCTGTGTTCAGGATTCAGATCTTGGCTCCACTGCTCACTGGTCGTGTGGCCTTGGGTAGATTACTTCGTATCTCTGAACTAAAGTCATCTTGTTTACCAACAAACCTCACAGAATTTTTTAAAAAACTGACTAGCTCCTTATTCCTCCAGAGTGCCTTCCTTGAGTCCCGAGTGGGCTAAATTGCCCCTTTTGTATATTCCTGTAGCAACACATGTTTACATTGGTTAGAATACTTGATAAATTCTACTGAAATAGAATATTTTTCAGGACTCTCCCTCCCTGACTAGCCTATAGCTCTTTTAGAGTAAAGAGTATGTCAATCTGCTTTGTTTCCCAAGATTCTAGTAGAATTCCCGGCAAACAGTATGTGCGTGTTTGTTCACTCCGCCACGAAGCCGCTTGGCTCTGAGTTGATGAGTGTTCGTTGTTGTCCCTGAAATGATAGTTCTTACTTTTAACTATTTTTCTTCTGTCCAGAAGAAATCCTGGTTTTTATTCCAAACTTATGGAGTTCCCCAAACACTTATATGATTGCCTACATTTGTTCCTTTTCGCGTTCGCTTTCTCTTTAGGGGCAGCTGTCAGAAGTACCTGATGGGAAGGAAAGAGGCAAATGCCTTTAGAGTCAGGGGCTCCAGAGCCTTCTCATCTGGATGATGGCGGGACTGTGGCATTTGATGGGGAGGAAGAGAGAGCAGGAAGAGCCATGTTTGGAAGTGGCGGCTAGCATAGTGAAAGCCTGTTTGGAGAATGGGGAGGCCAGGTCCACCTGCTTTGCTCCCTGCCTTTTTTTTTTGCCATCACCCGCAGTCCACATAATTCCTGATCTTCCAAATGTCCTAGTTCAGCATCATAGCTAATATTTCTGGGGCCCTGAACTCAGTGTTAAAGAATGACACAGAGGCATTTAAATTGACTCTACCAAGGGCATTAGGCCAAGACAAGGGGCAATGTACTTGGGGCACACGTGAGCCCCAAGGGTTTGTGTTTGGACCCGTTGTTATATATTTACCTGAATCTGTAAAGGAACATGCCATTGGGTCTTGCTTTTGAGCACAGATTCTTTAGGAGATTTGAAAGATGCTGTCTGATGGAAGATCATGGCATGGCCAAATTTTCCTGGTAACGCCGACAAACACACTGAGAGGTTTTATCCTGTGATACTTGGGTCCATATACCGTTCTTTCTGATGCTGTTAGGAAGAGGTTCAAAACATTGTCCCCAAGAAGAGGGCTAGGCTTCCAGAACATTTTCTGTACAACCTGTCACACCACTGCAATTGCCAACCCGGGATTCCGCCCCTTTCCTTTAGTCCTTCGTTTTGGAGGTTCTGAGCTTTGCGTGAAAGGAGACCACCCGTCACCCACCATTGGGTTGGTATGATGGCATGTGCTAAAACCCAGTGTTGTCTCTTAGGGCTTAGAATGTCCCAGAAATCAGTTACCTGCTGACGAGGTTGCAGGGCCATTCATGACCTGCTCCCATCTCCATTTCTGCCTTTTCTCTGCTGCTGTCCGCGCCACTTAACGTCTGGTCGTGCCAGGCTTGCTCCTCTGTGGATGCTGCTGCTTCCCCCACGAGACTGCTCTTCCCATCCTCCTTTGTAAAGCGACTCTCACTTGTTTGCAATCCAGAGCATATAAACACTACCTAACCTACAGAGAACACGCGCAGATTGTCATACTGTGTTCTCAAGAAGGCATGGTGGTGCAGATGTTGCTGGACCACAGCTGGACCACTCACCTCCTCTTCACTGAAGACCGCCCGGGGACCAGGCTTGCGTAGAAGGGGAAGATAACTAAGACGTATGGGGCAGAGAGTTGTCTCACACACGCGCACGTACACGTGTGCACGCTCTCGTGTGATAGTCACAATAACCCTGCCAGGTGCACAGTGTCCTTATTGGAGAACAGGAACCGAGCTCTGAGGAATTAGGTAATCTTCCTGAGACCCTTCATTGCCACGGGTTCTTCACCTTTTCTCTTCCATGACCCCTTTGCCAGTCAGGTGAAAACCATGGGCCCCTTACTAAGTCCACACTATACTGTGTATTCTTTAATAAATATATCACACCCGCACCAACACGTCCCCACAAGAATAACGTGGTTTTTTTGAATTTCAGTTCAAGCTCATGGACCCCTTGTTAAGAACCCCCGCTTCCAGACCCTGGTGGGATCTGGCGTCTAAGCTGGGTTTGCCTGATTCTTAGTCCATGTGCTATTTCAGCAGACACTTTAAAGGGCGTATGATGTGCCTCTCCAGAGCTGATGTGGAACCATAAGGAATGTCAGAAAGAATGATGATGGGGGAGCAGAGGTGGCTCAAGCGGTTGAGCACCTGCTTCCCATATGGGAAGGTCCTGGGTTTGGTTCCCGGTGCCTCCTAAAAAGAACAAACAACAAGCAAACAAATGAAGAAACCACCTCAGAGGAGCCGATGTGGCTCAGTGGTTGATCACCGGCTACCCACTTACAAGGTCTAGGGTTCAATCCCTGGTACCTCAGAAAAAAAGAAAGAATGATGATGGCAGGAGTGGGGGGCTGTTGTAGATTAGGGGAGACTAAAGAGATGTCACGGTCAAATAGAACATTCAAGCGCTTCAAAATCTGAGTCCACAGTGGTATTCAAAGGAGCAGAGAGGAAAGGGAAAAGCTCTTCTTTGCTAATAAGTGGAAAAGGACGAGAGAAGTGGGAAATCACCATTTTGTGGCCCCCAGTGTAATCCTCGAGTCAGGCAGAGAGCATCAGTGCATGCTGAACTCCTGAGTGCAAGAAGGCTGGGGGGCTGGATGTTTCCATGGTTTCTAAGGATCACCCCACCCCACAGATCAAATATGCCTTTTGGGGGAGGGCTCGGGTGGGCTCCCCCTAACCGTGAGCACTAGCTGGATCGCTGGGAAAAGGCAGCCTGACTCTCTTCCCTGTAACGTGATTCCATGGGAGGGATGTGGCGGCACCTGTGGGGTGCTCCTATCACCCAAAAAGGGTTTGAATCTCTTCCTGAGGAGACAGACACACCATGAGGCGTTCTGCAAGGCAGCGAGCCGGGGTGAGGTCCAGGCTTGGGGTGGGGACAGCTGTGAAGGGCTTGGCCGCTGGCGAAAGCTGCTCAAGGGGGTCCTGGAAATCAGTGAGCTGCCTCAAGGTCCAGCCAAGCCCCCTCCCCACCTCCCTGTCACCATTGCCCATTGGGGCTGATAAAGGAGTGATCACGCTGCCGCCTCAGGAGCTGAAGCACAGTCCTCACTTCCCCAGTGTCGAGACGCTCTCCCCCCTCACACCGGGTTCCTTCCTGGTCTGTACCAAATCAGTGGCCTTTCTGGCTTTCGATCTGCCCTTTGTTCCGGCTCCCTGACCTTCAGGCAGGGCTGTCTCTCGTTTCATCACCGTGAGTGGTGGCGGCCTTGAAGGCTGAAATGTATTCCCTTCCTTCAGTTCCCATGATTCATCCTAGGAACTTGCTTCTTTGCTTGTCTAGCAGGTTCGAGCGTGAATGGCCTGGAGGAGCCCAGCATCGCCAAGAGGCTGAGGGGCACCCCAGAGAGGATCGAGCTGGAGAACTACCGCCTGTCTGTGAAGCAGGCGGAGGGGCTGGAGGAGGTGCCCGAGGAGACGCAGGCAGAGCACAACCTCAGCAGCGTGCTGGACACGGGCCCCGAGGAGGACGTGGCCAGCAGGTAAGCCTGTGCCTCGCTGAGGCAGCAGCTTTATCCAGCCTCCCGACGCACGCCCCGGCTCTGCCGCTATCTAGCCGTGTGAGCCGAGGCCCGTCACAGGACCTCTCCGTGCCTCCATTTCCTCATCTGTGAAAGGGGGGCAATGCCAGTACCTTCCCCCGGATTGGTGTGAGGGTGAAATGAGCTCATAGATGCAAAGTGCTTAAAACAGTACTTGTCACTGTGGCCGTCATCAGTGCTGCTCCCCCGGGTGCTGGGCCGGTGGCATCAGCTTCCACGGCCATGTGTTTTTGGTCACCCTCCAGGAATCCTGTCGAATAGGCAAGAGCACATAGTTGGTCTCCTTAGAGGGTGAGCAAGAGCTGGGGTCCAACCCCAGGCCTTCCGGGAGCCTCCGCATCTTCCCTGCCGCTCCGTGGTCCGTTCTCCCTGGTCCTGGTTAGCTCCTTCTTTCCCCACCTTGTGAACAAGTGAAGAGCACCATCCACTCGACTAGATTCTTCCCAGTTCAGAGATTCCCCGAGTGCTTATTGAGTACCTCCCGATTGAAAAGGCAACAGGCTCTGTCCTCCTGCTGCTGACAAATCATTGGCAGGAGCAGACGTCCACACAGGCTCTGGGGAAAACCACAGCGCAGGCCGGGAGGCTCTGTGGAACGAGCGCCGGGCTGGCACTAGAGGCTCGGTGTGCATCAGCCCATTGCACCGCGCCGGCCTGGGGGTGTCACCGCACCTCCGTGTAAAGAGACGGGTAGTAAACTTACGTCTCCGCCACGTGCGGCAGCTGGTGGTGTCACACTTAACCGGTCCCTGTGTCTTAATTGCAGCCAGTTCTCGTTATCCGCCATAGTTAAGTTCCATAAAGTCACTGTGAACACTGAATTGGTGAATACCAAACCATATTTATAGGGGAAACACAGAGACAGCGTCCCATACGCCTCTGGCCACCACGTTTTCATTATCCGATCAGTACATCACCTTCTTTTAAAGACATCTTATATTGTGTGTGTGTGTGTGTGTGTGTGTTTTACCGAGTATTTTAATTTTTTTTTATTTTTTAAATACACCAAATTTGGATATGAGAGACTATCATCCTAATCACAGTTATATGTACTTTTTTTTTTAATTATTTATTTTTTTATTGTTGGTAAAAATCAAATTTTTTCACAATATATACCAATATTTGCAAAACGATATATAAATACATATGCATATATGTGCATTTGTTTACATAAATGTTATTTTATATATATATTATATATATATAATATATATATATATGTGTTTTTAAAGGTGCTTAGATTACCTAATTATTACTCAGAAATTACAGGGATTCCCATGTTCCCCACCTCCCACACCTCCCACAACATCCCACACCAACATCCTTCATCAGTGTGGGACATCACCCGCAATGGATATACACATCCTGGGGCCTTGCCAACCAAGCATAGACCGCATTTCACATCATAGACCACCCTCTCTCCCACACAGTTCTGTGTGGTATATGCTGATGCAAAATGGCCTACATCTGTTGCCGCCACACCTCTCATGACAACCCCCAAGTCCCGAAAAAGCCCCTGTATTTCAACTGCCTCTCCCTTCCCTGCCCCGAAAATGTCCATTGGCCACCGTCTCCACCTCACTGATACAATTTCTTCCATTGCTTGAATCACAATATACAACAGAACACCACCAAGTCCATTCTAGTCCATAGCTCTTCCCCCAATCCTGGGTAGTTTGGGATGGTGAAGTTCACTCCACCTCCAAGTGAGAGAGGGTTTATATTCCATGGATACAGTGGATGGGATTATCCTGCCTGCAGCTACAGGCCCTCTCCATTACCTGGGATGGCCGTTGCCATAGTCGTAAAGACATCTTATTTAATACGTATTGTTGATCCACTAATATTGGACTTGTGGCCAACAGCATGATGTCTCATGCCTGAACAAGGCTCACCTAACACACCTGTGTTCTCCGTATGGCTCATCACAGCCTTCCTGAAGTTAGAAGTGCTAGATATGGGAGCAGATGTGGCTCAAGCAGTTGGGCGCCTGCCTACCACATGGGA
>JAQZBX010049913.1:0-19799 GCA_029593785.1 Cabassous unicinctus | reverse complement strand
AGGAGGAAGGGAGGGAGGGAAGGAGAAAGGGTAGACAGCACTCAGTTTTCAGGGATGAGACTAGTCTCCCCCTTGAAGTTTTGGGGGTCAGAGCCTGCTGCTTGCCCCCTGTGTACCACCCAGAGCTCATCAACCACTGATGACTCAGTCCTGCCCCACTAGCCCCAGGCAGAGGCTGGACTTCTGTGCAGGATGCTCTTGTCACCACCAGGCTCAGTGTTGCTGGCACATCCTCATGCTTGGGATTCCTCAGCGCCCAGTCAAGCCCCAAGGTGGGTCGGCTCCAGGGGCTGGGCTAGTGGACAGTGCACGGTTGCCTTTGACCACCAGCCAGCTCAGAGTCTTAGCTACACAGTGCAGAGGCAAACCTCCTCACCCACACTCCTCCGGGGGCCTGGTCTGGGCCTTGGGGTGAGAGAGCCAAGGTGACCGGTGGGGTGTGGAGCTGCAGGAGGTGAGGGAGATGACCCTGAGACAGAGGTGGAGCTGGGCAAGGTTGGGGCACTGTAGCCTGGGGGGAGCAAGGGGATGGGGCTCCTGCCCCCCCCAACCCTCGCCCACCCCAGAATGAGAACCACAAAGAAACTCCTCCAGGCTCCCAGTGTCCCCTGCTGGGTGAAACCCAGCCAGTTGTTCTCCTAGACTGGGCTGCCCCTCCTGGCTTGGGGCACCAGTGGGAGGGTAGGGGGTGTGGGCCAGGGGAAGGGGAGGAAGGATCAAGAATGCTGGGCCTCAGACTTCATAGAGGCAGCCTGTGTGCTCCCCGCCGGGCAGCATCTCTGCAGTCGGGAGCCATGAGCATGCTCCCTCAGGTGAGGTACCTGGAGGAACCCACACCAGTCCACCTCGGGATCCTGCCGCAGGCACCGATGTCCCACTTCTAGGGCCTCTTCCCTGTCAGTCTTCCTGAGGGCAGCCCCAGCTGGGGGTGCACATCCCTGAGTCCACGGGGTAGTCAAGAGGCAGCTATTTGTGGGAGGGGATGGAGATGGGGATGGAGCTTTGGACCTTCGGCCGAGGCCCCCGCTGTGAGGGAAGGAGTCAGACGGGTAGAGAAGGGGGCAGGTGGTCCATTTGTACTCGGGCTCCAGGCTGGTATATGGGGCCTCTGACAACACCACACAAATGCACGGAGCTCCCTCACCCCACAACTCTACATCTAGCCAACATCAGCCAGATGAGTCAGCCAAAAGCCAATAATATCTGCCCTGCCCAGCTCACCTTAAGAAGCTGAAACCCCAGTCCCAAAAGAAGCCTGGGCCTGAGTTCAGAGATGAGCTCCTGCGGCAGGTGGGTGGGGCAGAAAAGAGAAATTGAGCTGACTCTGGCTGCTGCTTTGAGCTCCCAGGCAGCAGAGGAATAGAGGGAGGGAGCCCAGTCTGACAGCTGCCCTGGCACAGCCAGGCCTGTCTGACTCAGAGGGTGGGGGACCCAAGGAGCTCTCACCGCCCAGGGCACCCCTGGGACCTGTCAGGCCAGTTTCCCCATAGTTGCCCCATTGGCATTTTATGTTTAATTCCTCACATGCATCACCCTGGGGACGGTTTGATTCAGACCAGGGGAGGATGAGAAGGAGCCCCAGAGAGAAGTGCAACCATCCTACTACCCACTGTTCTATCCAGTCAGATTTCAAATGCCAAGGGGTCAGGCCTGGGCTCCAGGCTCTGGCCCTGACTGGGCCTGACTTCCCCTTGGACATGGGAGTAAGTGGGGAGGATCATTTTGAGGGAAAAAGGATCCCTCCCAAACTCAGCCCAGGCCCATGGAGTGAAGGACTGGATAAGGGGGAGAAACTGGGGCTCCTGCTCTGCTTCTACTGAGCTGTGTGAGCTGGGCAGGACCCTCCGGGAACCTCCCCTCCCCAGGCCCCAGTTTGGGGATTCTGATCCAGCTCCCCAGAGCTCCCCAAGCAGGAAGAGGGGTGGCCCTGGACTGGCTGGAACACTGCCCTTGGGGTGGAAGCTGAGTGGGGCCTTCCCAGCTCATGGAGTGAACCATGTGCCAATGGGGTCTGGCTTCTCGGGGTGCCAAAGAGCTGAACATGCCCACTGCCCTCTTATTAGAGGGAGTCATTTAACACAGAAATTCACAGCTGGGGAGACCCTCAGGGCCACCTGTTGTAACTCCCACTGATGGATGAGGAGCTAAGGTCCAGGGAAAGGAAGGGACTGGCCTCAGCCACCCCAAGACCCACTGGCAGAGTGGGACTGGTGCCAGCTACCCCAGGATCAATTCCAGATCCCATCCCTGTCACAGAGGGATCCTGAAATCCTTTTCATAACTGGCCATTGCCTACTAGATGCTGATAAAGTGTTTGTTAGTCCTTAGTGCCTTCACCTCGAACAGAGTGAGGATGCTTCAGGGAATGGGGGGCAGAAGCACCTGTCATTGTCCTCCCCTCCCTGCCCCTTCTTGGCCTGCTCTCACACCCCATCTCTTGGCAGGCTCAGGTGGGGTCCTGACAGTGAGGGTATGTTCAGAAGCTCAAGGAAGAACGTGGTCCTTGCCAGGGCTGTCCCCTGGCTTCTTGGGGTGCTGCTGCCTTGTGCCTCCCCTGCCCCAGGACAGCCTGGCCTGGGAGATGCCCTGAGTGTGGGAAGGGAGAACAGGGAGGGGCAGGGGCCTGCCGGCTCCCATGGTGTCAGGTGGGGCCCAGGTGCTGGCCCAGCTCCCCACACACCTCTGCCAGGCAAGGCCGCCTTGGGCAGGTTAATGTGACTTGGCGGCATGGGGGGGGTGGCAGGGTGTGCATGAGTGTATTGGCGAGTGAACCCTCATTCACATGGAGCTCTGTCCTCCTAGTTCTCCCCATTCTCCCGGCCTCCTGCTCCAGCTGGAAGAAAGCAAAGGAGCTGGCCCAGAGCCTGGCATGGAAGAGAGGGATGGGAGCAGAAGGATAGATAGGAAGATGTGGCAGCTGGCTTGGGGTCCCTGCAACACAGCAATGGGTGCTGAGGGATGGCGGGGCTGGTCTGTATCTTGTGACCTGAGTCAGGAGCACAGAGCTGTCCCTGGGATATGGAGCCCGGGATAGGGTCCTAATCTAAAAGTGCATCGTGGGTATGTTTCAGGGGGTCTGTGAGACCTCAGCCGAAACTGGAAGCAAAACTGTGTATGCAGCCCATAACCTCGCTGTGGCCTCCAAGGGGTCTATGACCCAAAAGAGGAAAAAAGACTCTGGTGCCCCGAGGCCCCGCTTGCTGGGCAGGGATTCAGAGAAGCAAACGAGGAAGATGGAGGTGGTTCTTCCAGGTAATGGACGGAGGGGCGGGTAGGATGGCCTGAATAGAAGTGGACCCCAGCACCAGGTTCTTGGGGTTCACATCCCCAGCTCTGCCACTGATGAGCTTCCTGGCCTCAGGCAAGCTCCCTTCCCTCTCTGTGCTTCCAGTTCTCCACCTGGAAAAGGGGGATTAATGACAGCACCTTCCGCCCAAGGCGGCTGTTGACTCAAGGAGTTAACACATAGGAGACACGTGGGATGGTGGCTGGCACACGGGATGGGTTAGCCATGATCACGCGGCCCTGCCACTGAGTAGGACCCTGCACACCACCCCACCTGTGTCCTCATGCAGCTGAGAAGGCAGAATGAGCTTCCCCTTTCTGGATTCAGTTCCTTCCTCAGTAAAATGAGGCTGGTGTGGTGGGGGGAGATAATCAAATTCACCTCCAGCAATAGAAAATCCCAAAGTTATTTTGCGTGCATTTATGGGTGGCAACAGTTTTATGCATCTCTGGGAAACAGAATTAGGGGCTGACTCATTTGCGCTACACCTTTTTGTTGTGGTTGTACTTTCTGTATTTGTCTACGATGCTCATGAATTGCTTTCATAAGCAGAGAATGAATTATTTAAAGTCAAATTCCCGGAGGCCTGGGTGTCCAGCCCTCCAATTGGAGGCCTTGGGGATGCAGCAAGGAGAACACAAGACTCGGTCTCTCCCACCTAGGAGCTCGGGGGCAGTGGGAGGGGTGGGGCAGGGTCTAGTTGTCTGGGTTGGACACACCAGAAAAATGGTGATGGTGAGAGGGAGGTGGCTGTGCCAGGCAGTGCTACGTAGAATGTGCAGGTGCCCGGGACCAAGGCGTGGCTCAGACCAGGGCAAGGCGCCTCATCGGCCGAGGTGGTACAAACCCTCATGGAGGTGCGGGGATACGTGTAGCATTAGGCTCCAGTCCTGTGCTGTCCAATGCGGTAGCCACTGGCCACAAGTGACTACGGAGCACTTGAAAATGTCGAGTGAGACGTGCTATGAGTGTAAAGTATGCACTGGAGTTTGAAGACTTAGTTTTAAAATAAGGTAAAAAAATCTCAGTATTTGTCTACATTGATTAAATGTCAAAACTGTAATCTTTTGAATATATATTGGGTTAAGTCAAATATACTATTAAAACTGATTTTACCTATTGCTTTTTACCTTTAATGTGGCTACTAGAAAATTTCAAGTCACATATAAGGGTTGCATTGTATTTCTCTTGGATAGTGCTGATGTAGGCTGACCCGAAAACCCAGGGCCTCTCACCTCTGTCTATAGAACCAGTCACAGAGCAGTTCTGCTGGGTCTACCCTGTCAAAGAACAAAAGCCCAACCACACGCTCCAGAAGGGAGTTTTGGGTTTCCTGTAGTTTCTCACCCACAAACAACACATCTGCCCCAAATGCCCTTCTCCTGAGGGCCATTTGTTCTTCAAGGCAGCTTGGGCGTCACCCCTTCCAAGAAGGCTTCCTTGACCACTGCCTGCCCTGGCTTATGTTCTAACAGCCCGTTTACTCGTTTATCTCTGCACTGGCCAGGGAGCTCCTTGAAAGCAGAAATGCTGGCTCAGTTGCCTCTGAATGCCAGCACCTAATGCAGCACGTGGCACGGAGCAGGGGCCTTCAATGATTGTAGGGTATGAATCCTGCTTAGCTGGAGGTACTCACTACTGTACTACCTCTGCACACAAATTCCCCATAAGCTCTGTTTGGGTTTTGGCCCTAATCCCAGCCTTCCTGCCGTGGACGTTGGCCATGCCTCCTCCCAGGAGCCACCCTGGATTTGTATAAGGAAAATTAGGAATGGAGGGAGGATGAGGCTGATCTCCGCTGAGGTCAGGGGTGGTAGGGCTGCCTCCTCTGTGGCAGCCGTGGGTCCCCCCACCCAGAGCAAACCCTCAGACCCCAGAGAAGCCCTGTACTCACCAGTGGAAGGAAGGTCAGCAGGGGTCGAACTCGCGGCCGAGCTTTCAGCGTGGCTGTTCCTGACTCACTCACCGTGTTAAACCGATTGTCTCCATAGTAGATTCCATCTAGAGGAGACAGGTGAGGGGAGAGTGTGAGCTGGGGCTCACAGACGTCTGGGCCAACAGAGGTCAATCTGCCCTGCAGATCTTAGGCCAGGAAAGCCAGGCCTGTGATTGCCCTGTTTTTGATAAGATCCTCTGGGTAGGGATTGACTGAGGTGGGATTGTGGGAGGGACTCAGTGGGCGGCTCCCTGGGGTCTCCTCCAGGGTTCCTGGGGCTTGCAGACCCCAGCTGCCATCTCCCTCTTGATCTAGCTCCCTGCAGGTCCTGTGCCTTCTTTCCCACTGGAAGTTGTCCCTGCTTTTGGGGCCCTGAGAGCTAGACCGAGGCCCCAGACTCAGCCCAGCCAAAGCTTATCTTTGAGAGAGGGAGGGAAACACGCCAGCTTTTCTCTCAAGTGTTTGAATTTCTAATCTGGAACAAGCAGAGCAGATGAGGCCACCTGCTGCCTCCAATGGCCCTGAATCCCCCTTCTGGATTCCTCAAACTTGAGATTCCCCTAGCCCCCAAATGGCCAGTGGTTTAAGGAGTGTGCTTGGCTCTGTTTGATGCAAAATGAATGAGACCGTAGGATCAGTCTGACCTAGCAGAATTCCCAGCTCCGCCAATGACCCACTCTATTGCTCAACCTCTCTGGCCCTCAGTTTTGCCATCTGTACAATGGGAGTGATGATAGCGCCAACCTCGTAGGACTGTTGAGAGGAGCAAGAGTGGCCGGCACATAGTAAGTGCTCAACAAACACAAACCGTAGTCCCTTGCCCTGATACAAAAGACCTCCCTCTTCCGGGTCTTTGCTCTGGGCAGTTTCTACCATGTGGGGGGAGGGTGTGAGGAGCCAGTCACTCTTACTCAACCAATCTCCCTCATGACCCTTGGCCCATATTGATTGGTTTCACACTGTCACCTCCTAGAGGCAGGGATCCCTGCAGGCCTCCTGTGTTGGGTCCTGCTTTCATCCATTTAACAGACAGAAGGGTAAACAAGGTCCAAATCAACTAACCAGAATCCTACTCACTGCAACCCATTGTGATTATTTTCCCCCCTTACAGGACTTTAGGAGAAAATTGCAAGAAAGCCAAATGATTTAACTCTTTAAAAGCCTAGGTTTGTCGGGGAGATTTTGGGATTAGAGTACAGTCACCCCGGTCTCCCACCCCTACAGCCACAGCCCTATATGTGAGAAGCTAGGCTCAGAATGACCTGGAGGCTCTTGGAATTGCCCACTCTACCAAGGCAGAAAGTTGGCTGGTTTATTCAAGCTTCTCAACCTCTCAAACGTGGCCAAAACAGCAAGTTCTGTGTGTGCCTCAAGTTCCCAGAAACTCCAGTTCCCAGAACTCCAGTTCCCAGCACTGCCCTGCCCTGTATGCTCCAGAAAACAAGATTCCCCAGTCAGGGCCACTAGGCTGCACGCCTGAAGCTGGAGACCAAGACTTGATGGGGTAGGAGGCGGGAAGCTGTTAGAGTGCAGATTTGGTCCAGTCAGAAACCACAAAAGCAGAGCTACGTGGACACACCCAGCAGCCACCACTACAGCCCACCTGATTCTCTCAGGCTTCCAGGACTCCACATGTGGGTGCCAGGGTCTCCTGGGACATTCTCTAGAGCAGAGGTTCTTAACAAGGGGTTCATGAGCTTGAGTTGAAATTCAAGAAAACATTATTCTTGTGGGGATGTGTTGGTGCGGGTGTGATATATTTATTAAATAATATGGGGTCCGTGGAACAAGATAGTGCTGTGTGGGCACCCAGGCCCCAGATAGAGTTGCCTGGTCCTTATTAAGACTGGGGTGGGGTGAGGTGGGGATTAACTCAAGGACTTGAGAGGCAAGCTCCTAGTCAGACACTTTCTCTAATTATTTCATTTAATCTCTGCACCAGCATTAGGATTTAAGTAGCCTCCTTTCTACAGTTGAGTTATCAAATTAATGTCTATTACTGTGTACCTAAGAGCTGTAGTAGCATTATATCTAAACAACCTAGCAAGCAATAATAATAATAATAAAACTTAATGAGCACTTATAATGGGCCAGGAACTGTTCTAAGCATCTTACACATTATTAATTCATTTAATTCTCAAAATAGCCCCGTGAGATTGCACTAACAAACATTACCTCCATTTTACAGCTAAGGAAACTGCAGCACAGGGAGGTTAAATAACTTGCCCAAAGCCTGACAGTAGCAAACGGTGAAGCCGGGGTCTCCCTTGACCTCTGAACACTGCAGACCCTGCCCCAAATGGAGGAGTCAGAGTCCTGCCATTACAGAAAAAGGAATGAAAGCACAGAGGAGTGGCTCAAGGACACCTGAGAGGAATTTAAGCCCTGATTTGATGATGCGCTTCTTCCCACTGCAGGTGTGGGAAGGTAGAGGCCAAGAGGGGAGCGATTAGTGAAACTAGCCTCCACACAAACAGCTCTGAGGGATCTCATTCTCAGATGTGTTGTCAGAGGGAAAAAACCAAGACGCAAAACTATGTTCAGTAAAATTCCAATTTTGGAAAATAAATTCCCCAGAAGTCCGCAACACAGCGCTAACAGCGGTTCTGGGTAGAGATTACAGCTGTTTTTTATTTTGTTCTTCATATTTTAACACATTTTCCAAATTCAGTGAACATATATGACTTTCATGCTCAGAGAGGACAAACATCAGGCAGCCTCCCTGCCCCAAGGCACTCACAGTGCAGCCAGGGAGAAAGGACAGACCCGGTTAGAGACAAGGCAGGGAGAGGATGGGCCGAATAGGGACAGGTGAGTGGGTGTGTGTCACCAAGGGTTGGGATGTGAGGATGGGAGTGCAAAGGCAGGGGCAGGGATGGGGAGGGAGACTCAGCTCCAGCGAGGAGCAGCGGGAGGCGAAGCAGCTCACCCAGGGCCACGCAAGGGTCAGGACAGAGCCAGATCTGAACGTTGACTGTGTGACCCCAAGCCAGGGGCCGTCCGACCCCGAGCCCACGCTCTTAACCACTGCAGGTTCCGTGCCCCAGCCCTTACTCCCAGGCTCTGTTGTCTTGGTTGGTTTGTGGTGGTTGTAAACAAGGGATCAATACAGTGGTTCTCTATGAAATCTGTAGAGGGGCGTCCGCTGTGGTCGAGGCAGGCGTGGAAGGCGCAGGTGGCTCCCCTCCCCCAGGCACCCCCACATCCCCACTAGGGCACCTCTGGGAAAACCAGTTTGAAAACCCACTTTTAAGAGGTGTGGCTGGAAGCTGACCGACTTTTCCTGGGTCCCTCACACCCAGGCTCAGCCTGCACACCATCAGACAAGGCAAGGGGCAGCCACCACCATAAACTCGATCCTCCAAGAGATTTCAAGGTCACGGCCAGGGTTGTCCAAAAACTAAACAGAAAGCCAGTAGAGTCCAACCTTGGGGAGTTTCCTGTGGAAGTCAATGGACTCGGCTCGATCACACTACAACAGGATGTCCTGAGAAGCAGCCCCCTCCTTATTTGAGGAGATAAAGGAGGGCCAGGAGCCTCCTGGTGGCCTCTTGAGGAAGGAAGGGAAAATGAGGAGGTGCAGGGGGTGACCAAAGAGGAGGCTGGATGGTCTGTCTCTGAGAACATAACGAGACTGGCTCAGTCAGAAAAGGGGCCCTATCCTAGCGTCTTGTCCACCCTGAATCTCGGAAACTCCCTCTGTGTGGGCTTTTTTGGCTTGGTTCCTTTCCTGCTGGAAGAGGCCTTAGGGGTCTCAGAGGTTTTGTGCTTGCCTCACCAGAGAGGCGGAAGTGAGTCCCCAGGTGGGATTCAGAAGGCACGAAAGGGGAGATAGCCACCCTCAGACCCTAAGCTTCTAGGGAGAGGGGCAATTCCAGCAGCTCAGAGCTGTAGTAGACTTTGGGAGCAGGTTGGGAGCAGGACTGAGCCCCGGGTGGAACGCAGCCCTGTCAAGCTATAAACTCAAACCTCTCTGGCAAACTCACCTAAACGTAATGCAGTAATAAAATACGGGGAAATCCGGGTCTGTCTCCATTAACCCAGACAGGTATTAAAACAACCCCATGCCCTCTTTGTGATAGATTGTGTGCAGGGCTTCTTTATATTTTGTTACAGATTTCTCTTTTATACATTGAAGGGAAATAAAAGAGGGCCTTTGCCTTCATTTACACTTCTTCAGGGACCTGAGTTCACACAAATATCCAAAGAACTGGTTAACAAATAATTCTCCGTGCCACACTTGTTTCAAGCAGGAGAGCGTCATCTCAGATTTCAAGCCGAAGACAGGCAGCTCCCCTCCCGCACCTTCTTTCTGAGGAGAACCAGACCTCACAGGGCTTAAGGGTTTTTACGTTGTGGCCGAGGAGATGGCTTTAGAGCCCAAATGGACTTGGGCTCCAGTCCTGCTCCAGCACTTATTAACTGTGGGATCTTGTGCACACAACTAGAGGCCTCCAGGGCTGTTTCTTCATTTGTGTGGACAGTGATCCGCACTGTATGGGGCGGAGCGAGGTTGAATGAGGTAATGTGTGCAAAAGGTTAGCACGACCCCTGTCTAGCAAATAATTGGTGCTCAGTACTTGTAAAGGCTCATCATCATCATCATCATCATCATCACCATTCTCTCTCTGCCCCACCTTACCTTGCTCCACCAAGGATTTGGGCTCTGAGCTTGAATCAGGTGCTGTCACCTGCAAACTTTGGGTGAATACCTGTACCCATGGGTGAGAGCGGTGGCCCTTTGCTCTCTTGTCAGGGACAACTCAGTCCTGATGCTTGGGGCTGGTCCCAGCCCCTCTCTTTGCAGAGGGGCAGACTGAGGCCGAGTGGGAGGGCTGGCTCCAGGCTGCAGGGCAGGGGTGGTGCCAGGGTCCAAACAGGCATCTGGCACATGGCTTACTGCCTTTCCCCAAACAGGCAGACCTGGTTCCCTCTGTGTGGGGTGGTGTGTGTGCATATGTACGTGTGTGTGTGAAATGGGGGGAGAGGGAGGGCAGGACCAGCTTTGGGGAAGCTGAAGGCTAGACACAAGCTACTGCCTCACTCTTTTCTCCTTTTCTCCCTATGAGGAGGCACCTCTCACCCCATCTTCTGCATTTCTTTCCTCGCAGAGTTTAGGGACCAGGAAAACCTTGAAAGGTTGATTGATAAGCTCTTCCTCCCCAGCTCCAAAGCTGCCCGTGGATCTCCATGGAGGTTGAGGTCAGAAAGATTCCAGGACTGATAGATATTTAGCCCTTCCCCCAAATTCTATGCAGGTCCAGACTAGAGAGAAAATTAATAGGAAAAGTTTAACTGTCTAACATCTATCTAGTGCCTACTATGAGCCACACACTACCTTAAGTGCCTTACATTTTGCCCTCACAACAACCCGGCAGGAGAAGTGCTCTTATCATTCCCATTTTGCACATGATGAAACAAGCTCAGAGAGGATAAGTCCTCTGCCCGAGGGTGCACAGCTGGTGAGCAGAAGGCACCAGGATTCAAGCGTAGGCAGCCTGACTCTAAAATCCAAACCCCTCTGGTCATAGCCAATAGAGCAAGGAAATAATGATGGTACCCAGCTTCTCTTCCTTCGGTCTCCTGTTTTTTTCTGAGAAAGACTAGGAGTGGGTGAGGCATAAAGTCAGGCAAATGGACTGGGAATCAGGTCCAGCCCATCCCAGCTCCCCCAGGTAATACCTGAGGACTTTGAGCCCTTCCTCAGGCTCAGTTTCTCTACCTGAAAAGTGTGGATAGTTACTCCGAGTTTACAGGAAGCCTCCTAAATGAGGGGAGGGGAAGAAGTTAGCAGGGGTAGGGGGATGGCTGGGGTGATGGTGTGGGGCCCCAAATGCTGGGAGCCCCCAAATGACCCCGGGAGTGCTGGTCACGGGTCTAATCGGATTCCAGAGGTTAGGTGGGGAGTTTGTTGCCTTGACCTACAGCGACCAGAACCCCAAAACAGACACCAGTGTTGACTGAGAGAGTTCTTGTTCAAATGCAGGAAAGAATTCAAGGACCGAACTAGGCAACAAGACAGTTTATTGAACAGTGTTAAAGGAAGGAAAGCGGGAGCAAGTGGGTGGGGCGTGTGCCGAGCAGCACCCCGGTAGCTACCTCAAGCTGTTGTTAGCTGACATCTTATAAGATGTATAAGTCAGGGCTTCTTAACAAGGGGTCCTTGAGCTTGAATTGAAATTCAAAAAAACATTATTCTGTGGGGACGTGTTGGTGCGGGTGTGATATATTTATTAAATAATCCACAGTAAAGTATGGACTTAGTAAGGGGTCCGTGGTTTCCACCTGCCTGGCAAAGGGGTCCATGGAACAAATAAGGTTAAGAGGGAAGCGGCTGTGGCTCAATTGGTTGGGCTCCCATTTACCATATGGGAGGCCCCGGGTTCAAATCTTGGGGCCTCCTGGTGAAGGCAAGCCGGCCCGCGTGGCGCAGCAAGATGACGCAACAAAGGGAGACAAGCAGACACAGAAAAATGCAAAGCAAATGGACACAGCAAGCACAAGCAGCAAGGGGGGGTAAATAAATAAATAAATAAATAATAAATCTAAAAAAAAAGGTTAAGAGCTCCTGCTCTAGATAGTGCTGTGTGGGCACCCAGGCCCCAGATAGAGTTGTCTCGTCCTTATTAAAACTGGGGTGGGGCGAGGTGGGGATTATTAACACGAGGACTTGAGAGGCAAGCTAGATAAGTAACTACCTGCCCCAGGTTTCTAAATACCTCAGGTTCCCTATTCTCCTGCCTCGCCAGCACCACCACCTCTACCCCAGGTGGAGCGTCCAATCCTTGGCCGCTAACGGAGGCCCTGACTCTCAGGGAAGCAGCTAGGGGCTGCCCAATCAATGTAACCCACAGATGGCCTTAATGAGGCCCTTTTTTTGCTAATTAACAGGTCCACATGACAGGAACCTGAAAAGGCCAGTCTGTCCCAGCAAGCCCCAGCAGGCCTGACCGGAGCACCAGAGAGGCCTTTGTCCAAGGGCAGAAGGACACTGGAGGTTGGACTGGGGTGGGGGAGGGGGAGTAGGAGGGGACAGAAAGGGAGGAGCCTTGGGATGGGGCAGCTCAAAGGCCCCTCAGTGTGGGGACTGGAGGGGGTAGAACACAGTGAACAGGGCCCTCTACTTCCTGGCTAGGACTTGCTACTCAAAGTGTGGTCCGTAGAACAGCAACGAAAGTATAATTCTTTGCTGGTTGGAGAGAAGGGGCACCCTGTAGCAGGGGTCAGGGGAGGGCCTGGCTTTCTGGAGTTGAACTACAGGGACAAGAGGAGCTTATGTAATGCAGCAGCAGGAGGGGGTGTGTGTGTGCACAGAACTGCCAGCAAACCGCAGCACACCTCCAGGGGACGGCAGGACACAAAAGTCTCCTTCACACCCCTGCAAAGCACAGGTCAGATTTCGTCGGCTGCTGCCAGCCAGGCCATGGCCAGAAATAGGTGCTCAGCCCTGGGGTCCGTGGCTTCCCACTCTTTAACCTGGCTTGAGACACAAGGTCAGGGATCCCAGAAGCAGGGACCCTAGAGCCAGCAGCCACCCTGGGAAGCACTTGGGGTTCTCCTGATAAGGAGCTGGCCACATTCTCTACACAGTTATGAAGAATCTACTGCATATGCCCTAGGGAGTCCTGAGGGGGCTCCATCTGGGGAAGGAAACCCCAGGATTCTCAAATCTTCCTGTACAAAAGAATCCCTTGGGGAACTGTTTAAAATCCCAGATCCTACCCCAGAGATCTGACTTTGCGGGGAAGGGGGTTGAAAACGCCAGCAATCTGCATTTTAAGTTGTGATAAAGGCAGTTTACTTTTGGAGGAACATGGCAGGAAGGCGAGTCCCCCCCAAACAAAAGGTGCCCCATTGATGGGTATGGTGCACTGTGCTGCGGGTAGATGAATTAATCCAAGAGGCAAGAGGGAAGTGTAGAGTGTCTGGCAGCTAGATCTCTGGCAGCAGCCCTATCCCTCATCTTGGAATTTGCAAGGATCCAGCTCTCTGTGGCTCCCTTTCTCACGCATTTAAAAAACAATAGAGTAGCCAGGTAAGACTCTCGTTCAGGCTGGGGGAAGGGAGAAGGCGTAATTAGGATTAAGTGCATTAACTGAATAAACTTTAGGGCAAACTACATTCACGTGACGTGACTGTTTGTATTCTACCGCTGCATCCAGCCCACCCTTCTGCAAACATATTTTTACAAGTGTGAGGCACAGGGCAAATGGTTACCCCTTAATTCCCTTACACACCCCTACATTGCTTTCCCCCCATCTCAAGGAGAATGTCACAGATGCAGGGGCCTTATGGAACTCTAATCCCATTAGGATGGCCTCTTCGTGCCTCAGTTTCCTTCCAGTCTACATCAATGTTAGAAAGAGGGACTGAAGCAGGTGAAGGCAGGAAGTGTTCAAAGCCAAGAATAACCTGAAAATAATAAATCACGCTTTAGAGCAGTGGTGGGCCAACTTTTACAAAACTTCTGAAAAGGGCCCTACAGTAAATATTTTCTTTGTTTTAGGCTATTCAGTCTCTGTTGCAACTACTCAAAAGCAGCCATAGAGAATATGTAAATGATGGGCGTAGCTAGCTGTGTACCAATAACACTTTATTTATTTACAAAAACATGACATGGGCCGCATCTGACCAGAGGCATAGTCTGCCAATCCTTGCTTTAGAATTTTTTTTTCTTTTACTATTTGGAGAACTTTTATTTTTTGTTTGTTTTTGTTTTACCAGGAGGTCCCAGGGATCAAACCAGGGTCCTTCCATATGGTAGACAGATGCCCAACCACTTGAGCCACATCTGCTTCCCTGGAGAACTTCTATTTTTAACGCTCTTCCAAACGTTGCCACATAACCACCTCAGTCAGTCATCCTGTAAGCAGTCTGGACACCATCTCCATTTAACAGAAGAAAAAGTTGAGGCCCAGAGAGTGGCTAGCTCCCACATTATTGACAGAGGCACAACTCCAAGCCGGGTCCAGCATCTCTGTCCATCACATCAGAGCCTCCAGCACCAGCCCCGCCCCTTCTCCCCACTCCCAAGCCCACGTGTCCTGTTCAGCAGGACAGGCATCCTGCAGAACATCCCGGAAATACTGCCCTGCCGGGTACGTGCTCTATTTTCCACCCCTCCATGTGCAGGGCGGACTCAACCAGGTTGAGTCATCTGGGGGCCTAGCCCTGCCTGGGGAATGGCACCGCCTCCTGGGCTCCAGCCCTGCCTGGGCTGCTGAAGCCAAGCTGGCTAAGGGTGACAGGGCACCCACCATGCCTCACACTCGTCCCACCAGAGGGTCTGATCCCCACCAGCAGCCCATTCAGTCCAGGCCAAAATATAGGGGCAGCATCTGAGAGGCATTTCTGAGGTCTCCCCTTGGAGGAAGTGTGTGTGTGTGTGGAGGGGGAGAATGTTCTCAAGACAGTTGTCCCCCAAGTCAAATTCGCCCACGGATCTCCTTCCCCCAGAGTCAATTCGACAAACTGGTTAAGAGTGTGGTCTCTCAAGCAGGCCACCTGGCTTCAGATACTGGCTCTGCCTCACAAGGGAACTTTTGGGGATGATGGGAATGTCCTTAAACTGGATTGTGGTGAGGGTGCAACAACTCTAAAAGTCTACTAAAAGTCATTGAATTGTACATTTTTTAAAAATCTGGCTCTGCCATTTAAAGCTGTGGATGTGGGGCATGCCATTTACCTCAATCTCCTCACCTGTCAAATAGGAATTGTAATAGACCCTGCCTCAAAGGCTAGCTGAGAGGATTCAATGAGACAACAAAACTAAGACTATAAAGTGGCACCTTGCACCTAATAAGGGCTCAATAAATGTTTGCTACACAATGTCTTCATGCAGGTGAGGAGAGCTGCTGAGGCCCCACAGGTTACACAGGCCAGCACACCTGAACCATGCCTCCATGCCCTGCCCTGCCCAGCCTTTGCTCCTGCTGTTTGCTCTGCGGGAAATGCCCTTCCCTCTCAGCTCAAATGCTATTTCCATGCAGAATTCATCTCTCTTCTCTGCTCCTTATGCACCTAGTAATCTTTTGCAGCAAAGGCTCAGAAAGGACTAAACAGCATATGGTTAATTCTGTTCACACACTGGCCTGACATCCTTGGGCCAGGGAGGAGTGATATCTTATTGGCCCTGATCCTATCCACGGTGCCTGACCCAGCAACAGGGGTGACGCTGTAACAGCCTCCACGGGTCCCAGCACAGTGTCCCTCAAGGTCATTCGGGATAAAATGGTGACAATGAAGGCAGATGGACAAAAGCAGCGATGGGTGACTCTCCTTGGGCCCAGAGCCGGTGGACATACACAAGAAGTGAATTCCAGCCTCCGTGCCCCCAGTTTTCCCCCAATTAAAGCAGGAATTGCAGAGGGATGCAGCGATTAGGTGACCCATAGCCAGAGCCCGGGGCTGGGCTGCTGTGGTTTTCTGATGCCTGCAGAGATCCACCCACCCTGACTCAGGCGGGAGGGGCAGCCAGGGTCAGGAAGGGGCTTCCTTGGCCTCCACTGTCCCATCTCTGGCTCTTCTGTTTGAACCCATGGGCGACGCTGGCCCCAGGTTGGCAAGAACCTGTGACCCCAAGAAGTGACCCTGTGTCGCTCACAGGCTGTTATCCTCCTAGCCATGGCCCCTGTTGATTTTTCTGGGCCTCACTGATAACAGCCAAGCATGTGAGGGCCCAGGAGGGCAGCTCCCTTCTCTGCCTAGAGAAACAAGCCTGTGGAGAGCCCCTGGGCCAGGAGAGGCCCGACCTGGGCTTGAGGAGAAGAGAGGAAGCCAACAGGGCAGGGAAGACGGGACCACGCCCTGGCCCCCAGGCGGGCGGCGAACCGCTCGGCTCTGACTCAGCTGGCGGAGGGGTGGGGGCGCCGCTGCAAACCCTGGGAAGCCTTTCTGGCAACAGGAACACAAACACAACCTCCACCCAGGAGAAAAAGAAACACTTCGGAAGTGGGGCTGGGGATCAGTTTGGGGGGACCGGCACAGTTCTGCGCTCTGGCTTGTGGCCGCGTCCACTCTTTCCCGCCCCCACCGCCCTTTCCCAGAGACACCTCGGTGCGGGAGCCTCCTCCCCTTCCCAGCAGTTCCTTCCCGGCCAGTCTGCAGGTTCCAACGTGTTGCTTCCCCTCCGCCCCGGGCCCGCGCCTGCCGCCTCCTCGGCTGCACGGAGAGCGCGGAGCCCCGGGAGGGGAGGCACCGTGGGCCCACAGCCCTCCCCTCTTCCCCCGGGCAGACTTACCAAAGTCCCTTCGTCCCTCTTCCGGGGCCTCCTGGGTGAAAATCCAGGGTGGGTTGGTGGCGTACAGGGAGGTGGTGGCGGGGTTGGCATGCTTTTTCCCGAAGAGTTTGCTGAAGGTGCCTTGTACCGTCTGGTTCTTTTTCATGCTGCCGCAGGCCGCGCGGACACCGAGGAAGGAGCCCCCCTCCCTCGGCCTGCCCTGCCCGGGACTGAACTCCGCACGGGCTCCCCAGGGGACCCTACCAGGCCATATCCCCCGCCGTCCTCCCCGCCCGCGCACCGGGCGACAGGTGCTGCGGGCGCCGCCGCTCGCCTCGAAATGCGAGCTACCTGGACAGGTAAGAGGCTGCCGCTGAGGCCTGGCCCCGCCCCGCAGCCGGACTCCCCGGGCCGCATTCCTTCCTGCCTCCTTCTAAGACAGGCCATTGTTGGCACGGCCCGCCCGGTGGGCTGGGGACCTCGCCCGGCCCACACCCGGCCTGGAAGATGCACTCACTACTCCTCTCCCCCAGGTCCCCATCCTGGGTCTTCTCCTCCACCCCTCTTCTCCCTGGGGGAAGGGAGGAAGGCAGGGAAGTTCCTTACTTCTAAAGGAAGCTCATGACCTGTCAACGTGGGGACTTTGGCAATAACCCTAGTGCTCAGCACTAGGGGAATGGCTGGCCAAAGTCAGCACTTTAAGGCATTCTTTAGGCCCTCAAAAACGTGGGGCGTTTGGCTTCAGTGAATACAAGGAAATGCCCATGAGAAAAAAAAAAGTTGTGAGGAAAAGCTCTAACTAGTGTATAAAGCTGATGACAACTGTGGAAAATATCCTCATTGATAGGGCTCCAAAGAGAATGTAGAATGACTAAACCTTGGCATATTGTGTACATAAATTTTTTTCTGTGAAATGATTATAATCTTTTTAAAACCCAAGATGGGGCATTTGCTAAGCGGGTTTGGTTTCATTCTCCAAGGAGATGAGCTGGGGTTCTTTAAGGCACTTTGGGGGCGGGGCGCAGATGTGGCTCAAATGGTTGGGCATCGGTCTCCCATATGGAGGGACCTAGGTTCAATCCCCAGGACCTCCCAGTAAAATAAAGAAAAATATAGAAGGCGTGTGGGTGTGCCAGGCTCCGCTGAGCCACGCAGCAAGATGATGATGTAACAAGAGAGTGACACAAGGGAGAGCCAAGACGAGACGCGCTGGAAAACCAGGAATTGAGGTGGCGCAGGTAGCAGAACACCTCTCTCCCACATCGGAGGTTCCCAGAATCGAATCCCGGTGAAGACAGAAAGAGAAAGATGAGAAGAGAGGACAGGAAACAGACACAGAGAATTGCCCAGCGAATGCACACAAAAACAGCAAAAATGGGGGGGAAGGTTTTTTTTTTTAATGGATTAAAATGTAAATAAATAAATAAATCTTTAAATAAAAGGCACTTTGGGTACCATCCTACCTAAGTAGGGGTCTGGCCATTGGGGAAGGATCCCTCAGATGACGACCTGGAAGATTCTGTGCGAAAGAAAGAGGCTGAGAGTGGGAGAGAATCCAGCCAAGGAGTTAGAGTTTTGATGCTTTCTGGGCAACAGGGGCAGAAGGCTGGGTGGAAGGTGACAAAATCACAAATAAGTATGTTTCACCTGGCCTCCCCGGCAAGAGTGTCCACTGCCACATTTCTCCTTTGCTTTCTCCCAGATAGTTGGAATTGCATTGCTCTTTGTACCAAAGGTATTTCCCCCTTCAACTTTTCATTTTGAAAATTTTCCAACCTACAGAAAACTTGAAAGAATTGTTCAGTGACCATCTATATACCCCTCTCCTGGATTCATCAATTGTTAACATGGTACCATATATTCTTTATCTCTCTCTCTATATATATCCATTTATCCATCCATCCATTTGTCCATCTATATATATATGTGTGTGTGTGTGTATATATATATATACACATATAGTTTTTGTTTTTGCTAAAAGTTGAAAGTTGTGGTTATGGCAAAGCCCCTCCTCCCGGCCATACTTTAGCATCCTTCACCTAAGAATAAGGACATTCTCCTACATAACCACAAGACAATCATCACACTCAAGAAATTTAACATCCATGTACTGTTATCATCAATATATACTGCAAATTCAAAATTTCTCAGTTATACCCAAAAATGTGTGTGTTTTTTCTTTTTCTGATCCATGGTCCAATCAAGACTCACACATTGCATTTAATCACCTTGTCTCTTTATTCTCTTAATCTAGTACAGTCCTCTGCCTTTGTTTTTCATGGCAGTGACATTTTTTTAAAAGTCCTCTTCATTTGCTCCAGCTTCAAAGGACAGGATGAGCCAGGCCTTTGGAGCTTGTGGCTATGGGATAATTGTTCCTCAGACACTAGGTGGGGAAGGGCTGGGTGACAGAAGCATCTATAAAAACACCCATGTTTCCCAAATGTGTTTGATTGGAGACATACCTGTTGGAGACATACCTGTAGCCAGCTCTTCCACCCCCATTGGCTACCATGCTACTCCTGGTACCAATTCCTTTTCATTCAAGGAGTATTTATGCTGTTCCTCTCATGTGCCCAGTACTATGCTGTGGGTTTGGGGTACAGAGATATAAGAGAAGTATAGAAGTCATTTCTCCATAGATGGTCTTGGGATCTCATTGGGGAGATAAGGTTTATATGAGTCAAGGTGGCAGGCTGTTGGCGATTATGTACACAACCGTGATTGCTGCTGCTAGTGCAAGGAGTAGGAATTCAGAGGATGGGAGTAAGCGTGGGGCTGTAGTAGTCCAGGGAGCCTCCTTGGAAGAATTGAGACTTGAACTTGCCCCTGAAGGATGACAATGATGTCAGCAGAGAAGGGAAGGAGCCCATTTGGGGGGCATGCAGACACATCCAGATCATTCATCTCTCCACGCCTCGTCTCTACATCATGGTTTCTCTTGTTTACACTGGAGGGGTGCAAGGGAACCCCATATCCCCCATCACACTCTGGACATCATCACAGCCCACTCAAGTGCTCTGAGCACTGAGGCACTTCTTTTTTCGGGACCTCTAAGGCGTGAGTCCTACCTTGGGTAGCTCCTGGGCTCTTACTCCCAAAACCAACCCCAGCACTCACCATCCAGCAACTCGGCTCATATGCAACTTCTATTATATTACTAACATTTTTGAGAACTACTGTGTGCCCAGCTTTGGGCTGTAAAGGATCCAGAGAAGTAAAGGGCATGGTTTCTGAGTTCAATTTGCTACAGTCTAGTTAGGGAGACAGGCATAGACACAGAGAGAGAAGAACAAGGAGTTAAGTGGTGAGGAGAAGGCTGACCCTGGGATAGAGATTCAGAGAAGGGAGCGATCGGT
>JAQZBX010049912.1:0-12876 GCA_029593785.1 Cabassous unicinctus | reverse complement strand
CTTAGGTTCTCATCCACCCTTTTGATGAATTTAAGGCTTTTAAAATTCATCTCTCTGTCTTAGCTTTTTTTTTCTTCTAAGCCAGCTTGTTGGCTGCTCAGAAAATTTTCTCCGTCCCTCCTTCCCTTCCTTTTTTCCTTCCTTCTTTCCTTCCCATATAATTATATATGCACACTATATATATCTATATATAAATATATAGAAATAGGTATATATACTATTTGTATATGTGTATACACATAGTTTTTAACATCACTTTCTTTTAAAGAATGTAAATGGATTCTTCACTGCCCAGGAATTTAGATTGAGTACTTAGCCTGACTTTCAAGACTCTTCAAAATAGAAACCCAGCTGCTTAAGTTTAAATGTCACTTCTTTGAACAGTTCTTTAATGCATCTTGCTCTCTCCACCACTTTGTTATTGCTCTTATGCTTCCTTGAAGCACCACAAGTCTCCTCACATTTGTACCTATTGGAATCCTATCTATCCTTTTAAGTTCCATATTAAGGCCACATGGATGTCTTAAGACTTTTCTCCTACATCCGAATCTATACGACCCTTACTTTCTCATGTTTTGCTGAATTTGTAGCCTGCACTCTACAGTGCAGTATTAAGTTATTTTTCCATATTTATTACTCTGTTTTTTGTGTTGACTCCTTACAAAGATTGTAAGGTCTGGGTAAGAGTTCCAGCTTATATTTCTATATAAAACTCATTTTACTTGACATAGTACCTCTTAATAGATATATTTTTTCTAACTATATGTGAGTTCTACATTGACATGGATGCAGTTATAATTGCTAAAGTCCTCTTTTGCTTCTGAGACATGATAGTACCAGTTTCTATCTAATTAACATTTCCACCAACACTCAATGAATAGCAGACTCCAGAACTTTATATTTAATGCAGGTTTTCAGTTACTGACAAGACAATAAACCATATTTACCTCCCACTAAGATATGATACTTTAGAAATCTCCTAGGCAAATAAATACCCAGTTCCAAGAACAAATAACTCCAGTATGAACAATTTACCCTTCCATTGATTTAAATATGAGTTTATATAACTGCTCAAAGAGTGTCCTGTCTGGGGAAAAAAGACTTGTCTGAATTAAGCTAATCCATCATAATACTGACTAAAGCTCTTAATCATGTTCTACAGAAGCAGGAAAGGATTTCAGAAAGATTTTAGGCAAAGTTGTCTTCATATGTTCCTTGAAATTATTTTGTTTCACTTTTCCCAGGAAGAACATAATTCTCTAGCATTTATTTAGGTGCTGCAGATGATATTTTTTCTTTAAAATCAAAGTAGTACTCAGGAGTTTTTCAGCTGTTGGCTGCTCAAATCTATTATTTAGGATTTGATGCTTTCAGTTTCAGAGTCTGAAAATTGTCCTAGGTGGGATTATTTACATAGTTTTCTTACCATTCTCTATGGCCCACTGAGCTCATTTTGAAGTTAATGGAGGTTTGGAACTTCCATCCATTCTATGGCAACCAGAGTTAGTCTAGACATGAGTCCTAGAGAGAAGTGTCACTGTTGGGTTTGTTGGATATTGGACTTTTGGTTATTATTTGCTTCAGAAGAAATAATTAGGCAATCATTTGCTTTAAATACATTTCAAATTCAGTAGAATTAATTTACTTTCAAAACAGAATGAATAAATCTAAAAGTGAAATTGGACTCATTTTCATTTCCAGAGAAACCAAATACCTTCATTACCATTTGTTATTTAACAGAGCTACCAACTTCTTTAATCAAGTCTTTCAACAAAGGGCCTCAGGGAACATCGGGATAGATCATCGCAAAAAGAAAAGAAAACCAAATATGAATAAAATAACTAAGGTAAGAGATTTTAAGGCAACATTTGACAAGATACTATGTCTTTTTATCTTATGAAGATAGTAGATCTTTTCAAAACATTTTTGTTCAAAGATGAAAGCATCATACCCATTTATATTTTAGAGCTCAGTGACATTAATGAAGCTGTAGTGGTAACATAAACACATGAAGTGTTACAGGAGTTTGTAAAATTGGGTCAGAGAAATATACTGCAGAAAAAATGTCTTTAACCAAAGACCACTAACAGTATTCTATGTTTTCATTTATATAATTCATTTTTCTTATTATATGTAGTTCAATAAATTTCAACAAGTATTATTGTCAAGTGTCATGAATACAAATAAACATGTATACAAATGCACACAAATACAAATAAGAAATGAGGGTTACAACAGATTTCTGAAAATGGCTAAAGGAAACATAAATTTGAAAGTATGTAAGGAAGCGGGTGTGGCTCAATGGATAGAGCTCCCATTTACCATATGGGAGGCCCCGGGTTCGCTTCCCGGGGCTTGTGAGGGCAGACCGGCCAGCCTGCGCGGAGCGGTAGGCTGATGCAGCAAGACCTCACAGCAGGAAGCGGGTGTGGCTCAATCGATAGAGCCCCCGTTTACCATGAGGGGAGGCCCCGGGTTCGCTTCCCGGGGCCTCCTTGTGAGAGCATGCTGGCCCCGCATGCCGCGGTGGGCTGATGCAGCAGAACCTCACAGCAAGGGGGAGATAAGCAGACACGGAAGAAACACACAGCGAATGGACACAGTAAAACACAAGCAGCAAGGGGGGGATAAATAAATAAATAAATAAATCTTTAAAAAAAACAACAAAAGAAAGTATGCAATTAAAATACATCTTGGAAAGGCCTTAACAGATACTAGAGATGCAGCAGTATGACTAATTTCCATTTTGTATGGTCCTTCCAAAAGCCATGAGCTGTACTTTGGAGGAAAAAGTCTATGCCAAATAATCCTAATATTTAATTCCATATTTATATCATGTATATCCATATATATATATATCATATATGTATTTGTGCATGCATATGCATAGGTATGCATATATTCATATGTATACATAGATGCAAATGTATGTTTATTTCATTCTATGTCCCTTGTTTATACTCACCCCCTTGTATAGAGTAACATTTTTATAATTCTCCAGTGGAAAATCTTGTTTGTTTTTAAAAACTTACTTTATATATATATCCCTTTCTCAGAGAAACTTTGTGCATTCTGTTAACATCCAAAGTGCTAGAATATCTACTAGGTGAGTAAAGCAAACATTTATCTAAGTTTCAAAATCTGTTAGTTAATAAATGCAGATTGTTTGGAACAAACAAAATTATTCAACAAAAAATCGTTCCAAAAAAACATTTTATAATCACCACCACACACACACACATTTTGATTAGTTGTTATGCCTAGCATAATATTGAGCAAAGATATGCAGTACATGCTTTAACAAGTTGCATTGTGAATTATCATTCCTTCAAGCACTACCAGTTACTTCTTATTAATGGACTAAAATATGATTGGAAAGACTCACCAGTAATGATTCTTAGTTTATGTACAAATTTTGATCCTTTGATTGGTCTTCCATTCTTGTCTCTAATATTTTCCCTTAAATATGTTGGCAGCTTTAATTTTGTCTCAGTGCTCTGTCATCAAATAATATGCATGTGTCTTATCTCAGGCATTCCTAATCATTCCTGCAAACTACATAACTTCATTAAGCTCTGGCCTAAACCTCTTTGTGTACCCACATGCGTCATTAGAATATCACTGTGTCTGTCTTTCACTGTTTGAGGGAGAAGAGGCAGGAAAATGGAGGCTTGCTTATTTTGTAAACCATGGCCATTTTTGCCCTGAAAATTTGCTTCTGAGCTCTTTGATTTACTCCAGGAGAATCCTGTATGATACACCTATATTAATTACTGATGTTTTTCATCAGTATTTCAAGTCTTGCCTTTATTTTACTTCAAGGAATAATAGATTTTAGACTCCTGTTTTGTTTGGATACTTAACAGCATCATCTAACTTTGAGAAATTAATAAAAGGTTTTAATAAGAAGGGCTTGAAAATTATATACCTTAAAAATAAAATCCTTTTTCATCATCATGTCATTTTTCTATCTTGGTAGCTGGTTTTAACTTAGTAACTATGTATATCTATTCAGCTTAATAATTAATAGCATTTTCAGAACAGGAAACATGTGCACCATAACTAAAAATTAAATGTCACTTCTGTTTACTGAAGAGCAGTACATTACCATTTAAGTCTGCTGAAATAGAAAAAAAAAGGATCCAGATTATGATGCTTTACAAAACAACTAAAATGCTTGTTCTGAAAAGTTCTGATATCTACCATGGGGTAAATTCTTAATATATATGTGTGGCGTGAATAGTCACTTGATTACTATACATACATGAAGTATTAGGAAATAACGTGTGTGAATAAAATGAAGAAACTTCAGATTGAGCAGTACGTATTGGATCTAAGGGAAAGACATGGCGCCAGTTTGAGTATGACTCAACCTGCATTTGTTTTCAACCCCTCAGCCTGATGCAACTTGTGAAAAAAGGGTAAGAAAGTATTAGAAAAATGGCTTCACAGCTCTAGTATGGAGAAACAAAAATAACTGTAAGTGAGTAGAAAGGAGCTATGCTCAAAGGAACTGAGGGCAAAATTTCTAACTTAAGTTACTTGACTTTCCTATCACTTCCTCAGTCCCACCTGAAGTTCAATAATAAGATTTCTGAGGGAAGGTCAATATCCCCTCAATGAAGAAAATGAGCACTTGCAATCATTTCCTGCCCTAATTTTACCATGCCGTCATTTATTTTCTGCATCACTCTGTAAAAGTATTTGGTATCTTAAATTTCACTCTCATCATCCATAAAATGGGAAAATAATATTACTTTGACCAGTGTCACTGTTTTGCATCCTGTGCATATCTCTGTCATTATATTTAGCATTTTATAGATCAAAATAATTTGCTTCTGTATCTTTCTCTCAAATTATAAAGTTTTTTGAGGTCAGAGATCATGTTAATTTTAAAAAGTCTATAGTACCTAGCCTACTATAATGCTAAATATTGTGGTCATCCATTAATTATTGATTGAATTGAACAGAATTATTATAAAAATAGAGAATACATATAGCAAGTATAGTTTATCTTATCTCTCTTCTTATCTCACAGTCACTCTTGAATGGAAATAAAATATTTGTAGCAATATGCTTGTTAGTTTACTTGATTAACCAAAGCTATTTTATTTATCATTATATGATAAATGTATCATTATATAAACTATAGACATGTCAGCAAGAATAGAAATTAAAACAATATTTAACCAATGAAGCAGAGTTTAAAAAATATATTAGTGATTCCTCAGCTTCTTCATCTGGTTGACAAAAAATCTTCACCTGGAATTTCCTCAATTAATATTCACAAAGTGAATAAATAAAAAAATAAGTAAAGGGATACCTCTACTAAAGCCATTAAAATGTATCCATTATCAATTCCATGATCTTTCTTCCTCAATAACAAAAAGGTCTGATTTCTTTTAAATTCACTCTGTTCTTGCCACAATTCAGTCTTTTCTTCTCACCTATTTGCTCTACAATTCAGGAGGCTCCTTTTGTCTACTTAAATTATTGCTATCTTGGATTTCTTTAGAATAAACCCATACCCACACTAAAATTACCAATCTATCTGCACATTTCCTAATTTTAAAGAGAATGGCCGACTTATCCACCACATCTATTTTTCAAATCCAGGTTTTCCCATCTCTCCTTTAACTTGGATCCATGAATTCACCCCCACTTCCCTGTGTAAGAGTCTCTCACCCATTTTCCTAATACCCCAAGGATTCTATTCACTGTTTTAGCTTCCGCCACTTCACATAGTCCTAATTAGGCACATCTTAGAATTTATGAGACACTGAAAAATATTCACACTCCAAAACCTTTTGACAATTTTTTATTATAAAGAAAATATGTGCATATTAATTACATTACTTTTGTAGATTCCTCATGAAGTATAAGAGTCAAGTCTGAGAGATGTTCCACAGAAAGAGGTTTCCCCACTTCAGAGTCAGGGAAAACTCTAGACATGGAAGCCTCTCATTGTTCTCACCCTCCTAAGCATCTTCATCACAAACTTTCATTTTCCTCAGTTGTCTTTGAATGCTTCAGAAAGCTAGGACAGAAGTCTCTCCATTGCTTTCCATCATTGTCGCTAACACTGCTTTCTTCTTCCTGTGTCTCCTACCAGCTTCTCCATTTTTTACATTTTTAGTTTGCACAGATCTTAGAGGTGACAATATTTTATTTAGTAGAAACATGTGGCACAAAACTTAGTTAACTCTCCCTCTAGTTTTAGGTATAAAGAATATTCTACTGTTATTATGAGATATACTATCTATGGAATAAACCCACCCAATTATCAAGTACATTTTTGACGCTACTTACAGAATATCCTTATATGACAATAAAAAGAGAAAGAGACATAGTTAGGTATGGGGAAGTGTCATGGTTGCTTTTTCCAAAGGCCAAGAGTATTCTAAATTATTATCAGCAGCCCAAAACTATGTGTGATTTACCTAACTTAGCATCTAACATGTTTATTTGACTACAATCCTTAATTGTTTTCATTAGTTGAAACATATTATAGCTATTATATTTCTTATAATGTCCACAGTTGTAAGATGATTTACCTCAAGAAATGCTTATCTCCTACAACTCAGGTCTTTATGTAGTTAGATACTGTGGCAGTTTGAGATTATTTTATGAATGCCTAAAAGAGAAAGATTATGTTTGTAAACTAATATATTCTTCTGGGTGTGATACCCTTTGATTGCATTAAATTCAATCATAAGTTCAGTTGAGGTCTTTTGATTAGGCTACTGCAGTGAAGCATCACTCGGGTTGAGTCTCTACCCCCTTATTAGTTCTGATATAAACAGAAAAACAGGGAGACACAGACTCACATAAGCAGGCATAGGAAAAGGAAGCAGCCATATTTGATCCTGACATGTGAGAGAGATTTTGCCCAAAGCTGAGCTGCAAAGAGAGAAGCCCCTGAGAGATTCAAAGGGCTGAGGCCCAGAGAGAGAAACAGAGAAGGCCCAGTAAGAGACAAACCCTATGCCAGGTTTGCCAACTGCTAGAGAAAGCAGAGACCTTGGAATAAATCAGTAGCTATCTTGCTTCAACACATGGCAGCTGATTTTGGTGAAAAGATACCTCTGATGATGCCTTAATTTGGCTATTTTACAGTTTCAGAACTGTAAGTTTACCCCAGATATATCCCCTTTATAGAAGGCAACCCATTTCTGGTATTTTGCGTTGGCACCACTTTGACAAACTAAAAAAAAAAAAAAATAGCCAAACAAAAATAGTTGATAATTACTGAAATTGCCACCAAAAACATATATTTTAAAGGAAGTTTATAACATTTAGGAGCACACTTCAACTCCTATGACTTAATAGCAATCATTCTTTCCCCAGCTCCACAGTGCTTCCTTAGTCTATATAAGAAGTAGCTAGGCAAAGAAAGGAGAATAAAAAATTATTCAAATTTTTGCTCTGTGGGAAGCACAATTTAGTGTTTAGACATTTTTCACTCCTTTCCACTTAGGAAAAGGAATAAGAAATCTTGTACCGACAACACAAATCCACATGAGGTGCTCTGAGACAATTGCTTTCTGAATAGTTGACCAAAGAGGTCAATAAGACCAAAGAGAATGGAAGACTAATAGTCCATTCCTTATTTGGATGTCTTCTTCGAGACTGGATTTACTGCTGTTCCCCTATACCTACCAAACAGGGGAAAAGAGAATTGGATAGAGACTGTGGGTTTATCTTGACTGAACAGTATATCCAAGATAGCAGACTCATCTGGATTGCAGTTGATACTGGTTTTCAGTTGGAGGATTCCACTAGGGCTGATGTCATGAGGGTCCACCCCTGGCCTCTCCATATATCAGGAATATTTCATTGCGTGGCAGCTGATTGTGGGAAGAAGTATCCTAAAACAGACCAAAGAAGACTTCTTGTGACCTAGTCATTCAACATTATTTTTGCCATATTCTGTTGGTTGCAGAGCCAGTCTATATTGAAGTAGGGAGGTGAGAATGACTATACATGGGTGTAAAAACTGGGAGGTTCAGTGTCAATAATCTACAGTGCTGGGTGTTTGGTGTGTTTGTTTCATTGCCTGTATTAGGCAGTTGTATGGCTCTGATGATCTAGACGCTCACGTCCTTCAGTTGTAGGAAATGTTCATGTATCATTTTAAAAAAATAATTTCCTTCATTTCATTTTCTTTATTCTCTTTTTTGGGAATTCATGTTAGTTGAATAATGAGACTGCTTGATTATTCTTTGTCTATTCTCCTCTGCCCCCCTTCCTTTTTTCACCCTCTAATTGCCTGGAAATTTTCTAAATTACCTTCCAACAGTTCCATTGAAATTTTATTTATTTTTGCTATCACTTAAAACCATCCACATTCTGTTTCTTGTCTTTTTTTAATGTAGTATTTCTGATTTTTTAAATGGGTGAAACATATTCTTGTTAGTCTCTGAAAAAATTTAATTATTATTTTGCTGAATTTTTAGTTTTCTTCTGTATTTTCTTTCTTCCAGTTTCCATATCTTTATTGCATCTCTTTTTTCATGACAAAGCCTTTCCTCAAATGCTGTCATATTTAGTATTCATTCATATTTAGGAACAAATAAGTAAAAATAGATTGGATACTCATTGGGCATGAGCAAGGTTGTCCACTGAATTTAGGAGTGTTGGTCTGTGAATAGATTATCATTGGCAGCCACCACAAAATGGCATTGTATCTAGATGATTATTTTATCTTTCTTTCATATTCTAAAATTAGCTGCTATCTTTTAGACTGCTTATTCTAGATGAAAGGTGGAGAAAGGGGCTATTGGTTTGACTTTTTATATTGATGATCTTTACTTAAGTCCAGAATTTTCAATTCCATGGCTCAACACCCCCACCCCCAGCTGTACCAGGGCTCTGAGTACCAAATTTTGTCAATCTGTGATTGTTTCTCTCTTTCAATCTGTGCTTTCATGTGTGAATGAAAGGAGTTTATGATTCTTCAGGTCAAACTGTTAAGAACTGTTTCTCTTGGGAAAAGAGAGGGAAAAAGAAGAGAGACTATTTACTAGTAATTTTTATACTTTAAAAATTGTTTCTCACAAAAATCATTCATTCCCACCATTGTTAGAGTATTTAGCAATAATTATAGCTATGAAGCATATAGAAACTATTTTTAATTAGGAAAACAACCTGTTTCTCAAAGTGGTACATAAAAAAGTCCCTGGGATTGATTTTTTAAAAATCTATAGTGCACATCTATAATTTTCTGATTTCTTATTGTAAACCTTGGAATTTCTTTGGCTGTGATTAATGGCTGACTGTATATAACATTGCAGATGGTTTATTTCAGAGGGAGTTAATGGATAGAACTGTAGTCTCATCGGCACACAAGTAAGAGGGCACTTTAGACCTTAAATCTTTTGGATAAAGGAAAAAAAAAACAATTTAGTGGTGAATACAGAGGGTCTCCTCTTTGAAATAAGATTTTTTCCTCCCAGTTATAGCTGGCAATCTCAATTCAGTGGGTTTCTGTACACTGTAAAGGCTCCAAACACCACTAGTGAGATTTTAATTAAGAGACAAGAGATTGTTGTTTGGAATTTTGACCAACGTTCTTAAAGTCCATGGAAGTCATGAGGTTATGGTAAAAGGAGAAAAAAGAGAAATTTTCTTGTTTTATAAACTCCATCAGCACAAATTTTGGTCTTTGAATAAAATAAAAATAAGGCAAAGAGCAGGTAGTTTGTGCATAGTGTGTGTGTGTGTGTGTGTGTGTGTGTGTGAAAGAGCAAAATGTATAATCTGAAGAATGCCTTTGTTTAAAATAAGAAAGTATCTGTTTTTTTAATAACGTGTTTGAAGAAAGAAGCATTCAAGGATTGATTTTTCTTGCTTTGAAGTAGAAGATAATGATAATAAAATAAAGATATGAAAGTATCCATTAAGATACACCCCCCCAAATATCTAGTTAATCATTAAAGAAGGCTAATCTAGAAAAATAAAATGAATACTTTTCATATGGACATGGTAGAAAGAAATGATTTTTTAAAATTTTCTCTTAGTCTTAGAGATAGGCACTAAGTTTCAAGTGTTCTATTCCCCATATATATTTTAGGTTGGTATTTGGAAATAATTTTCCATAAAGCAATGCTGTACATGATATTTTAATACCTACAGTACCACTGAAAGACTCGTTAACATTAGATACAGTTTTAAAATAATTTTACATCACTTTGATCTCAATACTTTGATAGAGAGAAGGACTAGTGCATTTATGTTAAGGAGATACAAAATTGGGATTATCACATTATATATGCTGTTATAAAACCAAATTTTCATCTTTTAATTATCAAAATGTTACTGTTGTAAAATAATTCAGTTAATGCAGAAGGACTTGTAGTCTAATGGTTTACCTTTATCCCTTGTTCCTTAATCTTTCCCAAACAAGTATACCTCTTCAGGGTTAACCAATATCAACCCTTTGGTGTTTATACTTTAAAAATTGTTTTGTGTGTGCTTGTCTATTTATGTGTGCCTGTGTGTGTGTATGCATACGTATAACTATGACAAATTCTTTCCCGAGTAAGAGCCAAGTATGCAAATTTTCTTAAATCTGCTTTTAGAGAAGTAGTGTCTTACAAATACTGCTTCATATCAATGTAAAGATCCATTTTCTTCTTTACAACAGTTGTATTATGTACCATATATTAGATGACTCAAATAAATAAAATAATTCATCCATTAATAAACTGGATAGTTTCAATTTGTTATAGATATCACAGCAAGAAACTTTATATCACCCTTTGCACAATGTTATGACTATTTCTGTAGACTAAATTCCTGGAAAAGAAATTGTTGGATAACTATATTTTAAATTTTCATAAAATTTGCCAAATTCCTTTGCAAAAAATTTATACCAATTTACAATGCTTTCAAAAGTTAATGGAAGTGCCATTTTCCCATTTATTTTATACCATTGAGTGAAAGTTTATTTATTTATTTATTTTTGCCAAATGTTGATGTTGCTTTAATTCTCATTTTTCTCATAATAGTGAGGATAAAACACTTTTCATATACTTAGTCACAATTAACTTCTTTCTTCTGTCTTGACTATTCCTCTCCAATGTCCATAATTTTTTTTTTATTTTACATTTTTCTTATTGGTAAGTGTTTCTGAATTCTAATTTTCCTCTTTTATTTTTGTTGTGTCTCTTTTGCTTTCCTTTTCTGATTATTAGATTATTCCATCTCCTTTCCTTTTGTCATTCCCATGTTAATTGGAACTTTGACATGTTTGTGTTACCCATAGTCTCACTATATGAGGCCAGCCTTGTACTTTTAAGAAATACATTTCCTACCTGTGAATAATAAACTGCCTCCACCCTCATGCATTTTTCATTTTTTTTCTCTATATAAACTCTATAATGTTTCCACTACAGTTAATATCCTCTGGCATTTTTGTCAGATAGTTATTTATATTTTTAAATTATACTACTTCTCTTTTAAAGTTTTACATTACTATTACAGTATATTTCACAGGCATAATCAATTATAATTTAGAATTAATGATTGGTTTTCTAATTTTTTCATCATGTTTATCTTTTACATTTGCATGCGTTCTTGTTCTTAAACAATTAATTTTTTATTTGTTGGAATTTATGCTTAAATTTTCTTTTGAGTGTGTAGCTCAGTTGAAATTTTTGAAAGTTGTTATGTGGTTGACGATCTCTCTGTTTAATTCTTGTAATCTAATATGTTATTATAACTAGAACTAAATCTGGACTCAGAATCCTTTACCTTCAACAATTTATCATCATTTTCTTGAAATCTGATGTACATTCCTTGTTTTCTTTCTGTAAGGATGTAAATTATTCTTTTTATTCTTGGAAATTACAAATTTCACTCACATACATCACATTAGGAGTCATTGGTGCAATAGTCACCTATTTTAAAATAACAGAATTATTTTATATTTGTACAATAGTGCCTTATTATTTGCTTCACTATTTACACAGTTCATTCTCTTTAATCTAAGACACTCTTACAAACATATCTGACATTTCCTGCATAAATTCTGTATGTCTCATATGTTTTAATGATAATTTCCATATCTTTGTCATTATTCACTCTCTTTTACAAAAATCATTTAATTGGCATTTTTTATTATTGATATGGTCAGAATTAATCTCATTTTCATTATTCAATATTTTATTGACTTTGTTTTAATAAATTATATTTTTAAGAACAGTTTCAAAATTACAAAAAATTGCAAAGATGGTATAGAGAGTTCTATACCCTGTAGCCTGTTTCCCTTATTAATATGATTTTACTGTAATTTGACACATATTTTGGTACGCTTGATGGTGTCACATAGGTTCCCCAGGTTTTGTTCCTTTATCTTCATTCCTTTTTCTTTCTGTTCCTCAGACTGCATAGTTTTGACCATCTTGTCTTCTGGTACACTAATTCATTCTTCTGCCTGCTACAATCTGCTATGGACCTCTCCCTCTTGAATTTTTCATTTCAGTTATTGTGTTTTTCAGCTCCAGAATTTTTATTAGGTTCCTCTTTATAATTTCTATCTCATTGAAATTATCATTTTGCTCATATATTGTTTTCCTGATTCCCTTTAATTTTATGTCCATGTTTTCCTATAGTTCATTGATCCTATTAAAGAGAGTTGATTTAAGATATTTGATATTTCCAGTGACAGGGCTTCCTCTGAGATAGTTTCTATGAAATTTTTTTTTTGCCCATGACTGACCCATACTTTCCTGTCTCCTTGTATGTTTTTTAATGCATTTTGTTGAGAACTAGACATTGTGGGTATTATACTTTGGTTACTACGAATATCTAGTTCTCTCACTCCAACATCTACTAGTCCAAATAAAATTTTAAAAGAAGAAGAACAACAACCAA
>JAQZBX010049911.1:0-19800 GCA_029593785.1 Cabassous unicinctus | reverse complement strand
CATATAGGAGGTCCAGGGTTCAATTCCCGGGGCCTCATGGTAAAAAGCAAGCTGGCCCGCACAGCGAGCTGGCCCGCGTGGAGTCCTGGCCCACACAGAGTGCTGGCCGGTGCAGGAGTGCTGGCCTGCACCGAGAGCTGGCGCAGCAAGATGACACAACAAAAAGAGACACAGAAGAGAGACAATAAGAGATGCAGCAGACTAGGGAGCTGAGGTGGCGCAAGAGACTGAGCGCCTCTCTCCACTCTGGAAGATCTCAGGATCTGTTCTCAGTGCTACCTAAAGAGAGGACAAGAAGACACAGAAGAACACACAGACAGCAGACAGCAAGTGCAAAACAATGAGGTGTGTGTGTGTGGGGGGGGGGAATAAGTAAATAAATAAATCTTAAAAAAAATAAAAAGATACTGGGTGAGCACAAAGAAAAATTTAAAATCTTGGATAGAAAAATAGCAGAGCTTCTGGGAACAAAAGACACAATAAGTGAGATTAAAAATACGATAGAGGCATACAACAGCAGATTTGAAATCATGGAAGAATCAGCAAAGTAGAGGACAGAACAGCAGAAATTGAAAAGAGAGAAGAACAGAGCAAGAAAAGAATGGAAAAAAATAAGCAGGGACACAGGGAGTTGAATGATAGCATAAAGTGCACCAACATATGTGTTATGGGCGTTCCAGAAGGAGAAGAGAAGGGAAAAGGAGCAGAAAGAGTACATGAGGAAATAATGGCTGAAAATTTCCCAGCTCTCATGAAAGACATGAATATACATGTCCAGGAAGCACAGCATACTCCAATTAGAATAAATCCAAATAGACAGCTGCCTTCCCTCAGGGGGTTTTGGGGAGGGATCTTGTGGCCATGTTCTTTGCAGAGTCTCAGCTGTGATGGTTACAGTTTTGTTCTGACCAGCTGCCTTCCTTTGTTTCCTATACTAACCTGCATTAACTCCCCCTTCAGAGAGTTTACACCCTTATTCTTAAGCCAGAGCTAAAGGGTAATGGTCATTCTTCTGTTGATGTCTCCTGCTGGTTAGGGGCAACAGTCCCTCCTGATTGGGTGTGAAACTCTCAGACTATTGAGGTCAAGGGAAGGCAGGTCCAGCACCGTGGTTCAAATTGAATGAAATCCCCACATGACTATTAATTTGCTTTGTAAAGTGTCCAACCATTTTTCAGCAAATGTCGAGGAGTGTTACTTGCCTCCTTGACTCCTGGTTGGTTTGCCAAAGATATTGCCAGTGACTGAGTTTCTAGGTTCTTGGCTACATCACAAAAAGGAATTTAAAGACATGCCATAAGGTAGGCAAACAAAAGGGTTTTCCCATTATATTAATAAAAGGCACAATCCACCAGGAAGGAGTAACAGTCATAAATACTATACACCTAACCAGGGTGCCCCAAAATACATGAGCCAAACTCTGGCAAAACTGAAAGGAGAAATAGACATCTCTACAATAATAGCTGGAGACTTCAACTATTGATGTTGAAGTCACATCAATAGATAGAACACCTAGACAGAAGATTAACAAGGAAACAGAGAATTTGAACAATATGATAAATGAGCTGGACACAACAGACATATACAGTACATTGCACCCCAAATCAACAGGTTATACATTCTTCTCAAGTGTCCATGGATCTTTCTCCAGCATAGACCACACATTGGGCCACAAAACAGCTCTCAATAAATTTAAGATTGAAATTATACAAAGCATCTTCTCTGATCACAATGCAATGAAGCTGGAAATCAAGAATAGGTGGGAAACAGGAAAATTTGCAAATATATGGACACTAAACAACACACTCCTAAACAATCAGTGGTCAAAGAAGAAATTACAAGAGAAATTACTAGATATCTCAAGATGAATGAAAACAAGAACACAACTTATCAAAACTTATGGGATACAGCAAAGGCAGTACTGAGAGGGAAATTTATGGCCTAAATGCCTATATTAAAAAAGAAAAAAGAGCCAAAATCAAAGACTTAACTGAACTGGAGAAACTAGAAAAAGAACAGCAAACCAATCCTAAAGCAAGCAGAAAAAAGAAACAACAGAGATTAGAGTAGAAATAAATGAAATTGAAAACAAAACAAAAAACAGAGAAAATAAAACCAAGAGCTGGTTCTTTGTGAAGATCAATAAAACCAACAAACACTTAGCTAGACTAACAAAGAAAAAAGAGAAGATGCAAATAAATCACAAATGAGAGGGAGACATTACAACTGATCCCACAGAAATAAAAAGGTTCACTAGAGGATATTATGAGAAACTGTATAACAAATTAGACAACCTGAAGGAAATGGACAAATTCCTAGACATGCAAAAACAACCTACACTGACTTTACAAGAAATAAGGGAATTCAAAAAACCAATCACGAGCAAAGAGATTCAATCAGTGATCAGAAATCATCAACAGGGAGCAGATGTGGCTCAAGCAGTTGAGCGCCTGCTTCCCACATACAAGGTTTCCAGGTTCAATCCCTGGCCCCTGGTACCTCAAGGAAAAAAAAAAATCATTCACAAAGAAAAGTCTATGACCAGATGGCTTCACAGGTAAATTCTACAAAACATTTTGAGAAGAATTAATACCAATCTTATTTAAACTCTTCCAAAAAACTGAAAAGGAGGGAAGATTATACAACACATTTTATGAAGCCATCATCACCCTAATACCAAAGCCAGATAAAGACACTACAAGAAAAGAAAATTATAGCCCAATCTCTCCAATGAACAGAGATGCAAAAATCCTCAACAAAATACTTGTAAATACAATCCAACAGCATATCAAAAGAATTATACACTATGAACAAGTGGGTTTTATTCCTGGTATGAAAGGAGGTTCAACGTAAAAAAAATTAATTAATGTAATACAACCACATTAACAAATCAAAGAGAAGAAAGCCACATAATCATCTCGATTGATGCTGAGGAGGCATTTGACAAAATAAAGCAACCTTTCTTGATAAAAGCACTTTGAAAGATGGGTATAGAACGGAAGTTCCTCAACATAATAGGGCATATATGAAAATCCCACAGCCAACAACATACTCAGTGGGGAGAAGCTGAAAGTATTCCCTCTACGATGAGGAACAAGACAATGATGCCCACTGCCACCACTGTTATTCAATATTGTGCCAGAAGTTCTAGCTAGAGCAACAAAAAGCAACAAAAAGAAATAAAAGGCATCCAAATTGGAAAAGAGGAAGTAAAATTCTCACTATTTGCAGATGACATGAGCCTATATTTAGAAAATCCCAAAATATCAACAGCAAAGCTTTTAGAGCTAATAAATGAGTTCAGCAAAGTGGCGGGATACAAGACCAACACATGCAAAAATCAGAAGTGTTTCTATACACTAGCAATGAGCAATGTGAAAAGGAAATTAAAAAAAAAAAAATTCCATTTGCAAGAGCAACAAAAAGATTCAAATACCTAGGAATTAATTTAACCAGGAATGTACAGAATCTGTATTCAGAAAACTACAAAACATTGCTAAAAGAAATCAAATACCTAAACAAACGGAAGGACATTCCATGTTCATGGATTGGAAGACATCGTGAAGATGTCATTTCTACCCAAACTGATTTATAAATTCAACACAATGCCAAGCAAAATTCCAACAGCTGACTTTACAGAAATAGAAAAGTCAATTAAATTTATTTGGAAGGGAAAGGGGTCTGGAATAGCAAAAAACATCCTAAAAAAGAAGAGCAAAGTTGGAGGACTCATACTTCTTGACCTTGAAGTGTACTACAGTGGTCAAAATAGCATGGTATAGGCATAAAGATACACACATTGATCAATGGAATTGAATTGAGAGTTCAGAAATAGACCCTCATCTCTATAATCAACTGATTTTTGATAAGCCTACCAAATCCACTTTCCCAGGGCAGAACAGTCTCCTCAACAAGTGGTGCTGGGAGAACTGGATATCCATACCTAAAAGAATGAAAAAGGACCCTTATATAAGAATTAACTCAAAATAGATCAAAGACCTAAATATAAAAGCCAGGACCATAAAACTCCTGGAAGATAATGTAGGGAAGCATCGACAAGGGGTCTCTTAAACCTTATACCCAAAGCACAAGCAACAAAAGAAAAAATAGACAATTGAGACCTCCTCAAAATTAAACACTTCTGCACCACAAAGGACTCTGTGAAGAGGATAAAAGGCAGCCTACTCAATGTGAGAAAAATACTTGCAGAAGAAATACAAATGGTGAAAAAATACAAGAAAAAATGTTCACCATCACTGGCTATTAGGAAAATGCAAATGAAAACTACAATGAGATATCATTTCACACCTACTAGAATGGCCACTATTAACAAAACAAAGAACTACAGGTGTTGGAGAGGATGTGAAGATAGGAATGTTTATACACTGTTGGTGGGAATGTAGAATGGTACAGTCACTGTGTAAGTCTGTTTGGCAGTCCTTAAAGAAGTTGGATATAGATCCGCTATGTGGCCTGGCAATACCACTAGTAGGTATATACCCAGAAGAACTGAAAGCAGTGACACGAACAGACACGTGCATATCGATATTCATAGTGACATTATTCACAATTGCCAAAAGATGGAAACAACCCAGGTGTCCATCAACTGATGAATGGATAAACAAGCTGTGGTATATACACACGATGGAATATTACTCAGTTTTAAGAAATGAAGTTGTGAAGCATATGACAACATGGATGAACCTGGAGGACATTATGTTGAGTGAAGAAAGCCAGGCACAGAAGGACAAATACTGCATGATTTCACTATTATGAACTTAATATAATGAGCAAACTCAAGGAGTTAATAGCCAGAATATAAGTCACCAGAGAATAGAATGTGGTTAGAGAACGCAAAGTTGAGGTTTAATCTGTACAGAATTGGCAAAAAAGTTGTAAATGTTTGGAAATGAATAGAAATGGTGAAAGCACATCATAGGATTTGTAATTAGTAGCACTAACATACGGGTACGATAGTGATTTGCTTTTTGTGTTTTTTTTTGGTTTGTTTTTTGTTTTGCATAATGAAAATGCTCCAATATCGATTGAAGTGATGAATATACCACTCTGTGATTATATCATATGCCATTGCACACTTAAGACAAACTATATGGTTTGTGAACAACAACAAAAAAATAGGATGGGTTGGGGGGAAAATGCATCAAATGTAAGGTATGGACTACAGTTAGTAGTAATACTTTGACGATGTTTTCATACTTTGTTACAAATGTTTCACAATAATGCAAGGTATTGATGGTGGGGTGAGGGATGGGAGCGCTGTATGATGTTATGCATGTTTGTTTTGTAAATTCACAACTTTTACTATATACTTAGTATTTATGTATGTTCATGTATGAGTGATATACTTCAATAAACTTTTTAAATGGAAAAAAAAAAACTTGTACATGAATATTCATAGCTGAATTATTCACAACAGCCAAAACTGGAACAAGCCCAAATATCCATCAAGTGATGAATAAACAAACAAAATGTGGTATATCCAAACAATAGAATATTACAAAAGAATGAAGCACTGATCCAGGCTACAACTGGGATGAACTTTGAAAACATGCTAAGTGAAAGAAGCCAGACAAATAGCCATATATTGTATGATTCCATTTATACGATATATTCAGAAAGCAGAATAGTGGTTCCCAGGGGGTTGGAGATGGGGAAATTGGGAGTGACTGTTAACAGGCACGGGATTTATTTTTAGGTGATGGGTGTGTAATATTGTGAATATACTAAAAGCCACTGAATTGTGCACTTTAAAAAGGTGAATTTTGTGTTACATGAAATGTATCTCAAAAAATATTCATGGGTGCAGAGGGAACCCAAAAGATTCAAAGGAACCATTGGTGAAACATTTTATAACTGGCAAAAAATTTTTGAAAATATGATTCCTAAGCATACTGGGTGGGGAATGGGGTCAAAAATACAAAGGATAGCACATGCTAGATTTTCTACCAAGGCAATTGCAGAACACATTTCACCAAGTTTCCAAAAAGAGGTAGCAGGTGGGAGTTCTATTCTACGCAATGTCTTTAAAGATCAGGCACATTGTTTATTATATTCCATGGCCACTATCCAATCTATGACAGGTTTGTATCCTCCTCATAATAAAGCAAGAAATTTCTACGAAAAAACAAAAACAAAACTTTTGCTAGGATAGATCTACCACATTATTTAAATCATTTCCATCCATTTATTTCTTTTCCCCCAAGGCTGGAAACTCTATAATATTTTTTTCCAAAAATGTCATTTATACATGCAATTTTTTTGGATTCTATACAGAAGAGGGTACAAACAGAAAATATATAGCCATTGTCTTGGCTTCTTTTCTAACTCTTGCTGGCCTACCTCCTATTAGGAGTACTCTTTCAAATCATGGTCTGTATCCTTAACAATGTCAACTATATATCCCTCAACTGAGAGAAGTTATAGTGTCCCAGGAATTCCTTTATTTGAATTGTACACATCATTTGCTAATAGTAGCTATTAACCTCATCAGGGTCATTTTCAGAAGAATGAGTATATAGCCTTAAACTCCTGTTCAAATGTTAATAGTAGCAAGAAAGCTAACTTCAATCAGAGAATCCTATTTTTTCAAATTAGGCAATAGACTGGATGGAAATATTTGCAAATCATTTATCTCATAAAGGATTTGTATCCAAAATATATAAAAGAAACCTTACAACTCAATAAATATTTAACAGTGAACTCAAAAAATAGGCAAAAAAACTGAACACTTTACCAGTCCAGCTTTACAGATAGCAAATAAGTCTATGAGAAGATGGTCAACATCATTAGGGAAAGGCAAATTAAAACCACAATGAGATACACTACACACCCACTAGAATGCTATAACAAAAGACAATAACAAATACTGGTGAGGATTTAGAGAAACAGGAAATCTCATACATTGCTTGTGGAAATGTAAAATGCTACTAGCCACTTTGAAAAACACTTTGACAGTTTCTGAAAAAGGTAACAAAATTACCTTATGACCCAATCTTAGGTATCTACCCCAAATAAATGAAGAGATTCCCATGTGAATGTTCATAGCAGCATTATAGATAATAGTCAAAAAGCACAAACCCAAATGCCCATCAACTAGTGAATGGATATGCAAAATGTGATGTCTATACAATGTAACACTACTCAGTAATAAAAAAGAACAAAGTACTGATACATGCCATTGAATGGATGAACCTCAAAAAGACTATGCTAAATGAAAGAGGCCAGATGCAAAAGGCCACATACTGTATGATTCCATTTACATGAAATGCTCAGAAAAGATGCACCTATAGAGATAGAATGGGACTAGGAGCAGGAATACGGAGGGATTGCAAAAAGGGATCTTTTGGGATGATGGAAATGTTCCAAAATTTGGTTGTAGTGATGATTGTACAACTCGGTAAATTACTAAAATATCATTTATTTGTATACATAAAATACATGAATTTTATGATATGTAAGTTATACCTCAATAAAGTGAGACATGATTCTGTACACTTAGGAAAAATCCTCATGCTTTGGATAACAGATGAGTAGGCAGCATTTCTATTATAGTAAAGGGGGGAAGCTCTTCTTTCGAGACTCACCTCTGAATGGCACAGCCCTTGCCAGGATGCCTACAGGTAGAACAAAACTCTTCTCCAGGGGCAGTTTTAAATAGATTGTAAACACATAAACAAGTGGCTAGCTGAGCCCCAACAGCACTCCATGACACACAATAGTGCTACCCAAACTATCTGTAGTGAAGCACAAGTTTTTCCTCCAATCTGTTCTGTACTGATACTTTTGTAAAATACAATTAAAATATCATGAAGATGTCAAATTGTTATAATGTTTCTAAATGCTTACTCTCAACTTTTTAATTTATGGGTTGCAAACCAGGAACAGTTTGCAGACTAGCAGCAATTTGTGGACCACACTTTGAGTTACACTAATATAAAGCATGGTAAAGTGACTAAAAACAGGTATTATCTAGTCTTCAAATTCATCCACTCATTTAATAAATATTTACTGAGAAGCCATCTGCTAGATAAACACCTCAGGAGTGATCCTGTGAAATGTCTGACTGTCAGCAGCAATTTCTGCATAACTTAGGGGTCATGTATCTCCAGGTAGCTGAAAGAGGTGGCTTGCTAGAGTTATTTTCAATTGACCATGTATATTTAGGGTAATAATTTTAGTTTTGACATAATTTGTTAAAATCTTCCAATAGTGTTTTGGCAACTTCTTTATGCACCTAAAGCATAGTCATTAATTCATCCATTTAACAATTATTTATTGATAGCCTAATATGTCTCTGGACACTAAGTATACACCGGAGACCAAAAGAAACCCCATCTCCAATTCCCTGCCCTCAAAGCACTGATTCTAACAGGGAAGAGTAAACAAATTGAATATGAACAAAATACTGTATTTTAGATGGTGATATGTATTACGGGAAAAAATTAAGCAAGACGTGGGGTAAGAAGTTCAAGACTGAGGCAGAAGGAGTGGATGTGGAGAGCAAGTTTTGCAATTTTAAACAAGGTGGCCAACAAGGACCTCACTGAGGAGGTAACATTTGAACAAACACCTAAAGGAGGTGACCAAGCAACCCAAGCAGATAATGGGGCAAAGAGTGTTCCAGACAGAGAAGAAGTACAAGGACCCTAAGTCAGAAGCATGATTCAGGAAATAGTGAGGAGTATGGTAGCCTTACTCCTTTTATACTTCTGTAATAATATTGACCAGTCACACTAACATCTTTCACGAGACTCAGTGCTTTCAGGGCAGACGTCATCTTATTCATCTTTGTATGCCCAGCTCTTAGTTGTTGAATGATGAGATTGTTTAAGCTATAGTATCATCACATTATGACAGCACAAACATGCTCACTCCCTGGACACTCCTCCCCACAAACCCACTCCTATATGCTGTATGATTGATTACAAAGACATTGCTGCTTACCCAATTAGAAATCCCAATTACCCTAGACTCTTCCTCCTTCACTCTCAATACCCAGTGACTAAATCCTGTCAATTCTTTATATTATTACTGTGCCCCACAAAACTGGTCTCCTTTACCCCAGACTTTGCTCCCAAATAGATTATTCAAATCAAAAGGCCAATTTCACTTCATTTCTGGATATACTAGGTAATTTTAAACTCGTGACCTTATTTTATATGTAATCTGTTTACAAAATTTAAGCCAATCATTACAAATTTCCATTCCAATTTGACACTAGCAGTTTTTATAATAGTTTGAAGACTAATCTGAATCATGAAGTTGAAAGGTTGGTACTGAGGTCCAACAATGGGTTTGGTTTGCATGCTTCTATTGCCATTATTAAGATGTTTCCAGAAATTCCAAGGTTTACTTGTATATTCAATTTTCCTTTGAAAGTCAATTGGACATGGTTTTCTTCACTTTCCATTGTGAGGGCTGCTGCTGAGTGCCAACAGCTGCTAAGTCCCCCCACCACAGGTGAAAGGCAGCTTTATATTTCAGGAAATGCAATTTTAGGTAACACACATACTGATGATACATAGGTGCTGTCTAACCAGCTATCCAGTACGGAAGGCTATGTTCTCTGATAATGAAAGAAGTCCTCTAATTTTTCCAATTTACTCAAAGAACTACCCTATTAATGCATCTTACAGCCCCTTAAGCCCTGTGCAATAGAAAAGACAGGATTTGGAATTTTAAAATCTCTGATTTCAATGGTATAGTTTTGTGACCCTGGGCAATCTGTTTAACCTCAGCTTCAGTTTCCTCGTTTTGTAAAACGAGAATAATAATGATATTCTCACTGGGTAGTTGCAAGAGCAAATAAGAACTATGTGAAAGTGCAAAACAAACGTAGTTGTTACACATGGCAAAAAGGCCCAGAGCTTGGTAGTTTTCAGAGGCTTTTGAAATTACAGGCACTTCAAAGTCAGTAGGATAGGGGAGAGAACATTGACACATTTAAATTATCTTAATGATGAAATTAAAAAAAAAAAAAAATTGTGGGGACAGGACAAAAATTTAGATCTTCCAAGGACCAGTACTGTATTCTTTCCAGAAGACACCGGCGAGGGGTGGGGGGAGCAGATTTTACTCACACATGTCTTCATACTCGGTAAAACATCAAACAATAACTTGCTTTAAACCAAGAAGTAGTTAATGGCAACAATTTGCAAACAAAAGCATTTTGGTAGACCATGTTTATTTGCCGTAAAAGGCATAGGAAAAGCAAGATTTTTTACATACATAAATCTTAGTCTTTTAATTTTCAGAACGTCTCTTAAGTTTTTTGAGGAAACTTCAGAAAGGGAAAGAAACCCGACCTCGGTTAGTCAAGGAAACTGGTACTCACTTGTACCCTGCGGCTATACATTATACACAGGAAAAGGAGGAGCGACCCAGTGAGCGAGTGGTGGCTCCCGTGCGCGGTCTAGTAATTCACATTTTGCTCTTTTCTGTTCACATCCTGAGCGGACTCCACCCAAAGCAACCGAGCGAAGGGGTGGGTGGGACTCACAGCCTAGCAAATAACAGTCCCAGAAACTGAAACAGAATCGAGGTGAATTGTGAAAACACTGTTCACGAGAAAGATGGGTGGAAAGGGGACGCGAGAGGGGATCCTTTCGGCAGGAGAAGCATCCTTGGCCTCGCTACTTCCAGGGGGGCATTCCCCCCCTCAATCGCCACCAGTTCCCTCCTGTCCTACGGGGGGGTGGGGTGGGGAGGAGAAAGAGAGGTGGGGGGAGGGAGAGGGAGAGAGACAACACTCATTCTCGAACGTGGGCGGAGAACACACAATTATTCCTCAGAGAGTTTGAAAGAGAAATTGAGGGGTGGCAACCTGAGAGAGGCGGAGGAAAGGAAACTGGCGGCAGATTTGGGGACCCGTGAGACTATGGAAAGGAACTAAGTGGATAACCTGTTGTTACGACGCCCCAAGAAAGAACGGCTACCTGTTGAATGGAGGCGGAAAGGGAACCAGGGAGCGATGCCCGAGAGCGGACCCGCGCTCTCCAGAGCAGCGTCTTGGGGGCCGGCGGGTTCTCGCCCTAGTGCCTGCAGGGCCCCGCCCTGAGGAGCCTGGCTGCAGACACGGTGCTGAGCGACACCGACAGAAAAAGGGGGAGACGGCCGGCTGGGGCCGGGCCGCCCGCTCTCGCGGTTAGTCACTCACATCTGATACTCGTCTATCGCCTCCACCAGCTGGCCCCAAGAGTCGAAGTCGGCGCCTCTCCTAAAACTGGCGCCCCAGCGCTGCAGCAGACTCCTGGTCACTTCCGACATGGCCGGTCCCCACCCCGTCCCCTCCCGCCCCTACCCCAGCAAGGCCGGGCTCTAGGGCGCCATCCTCCCCGGGCCTGGCCCCGACATTAACAGGGCCAGGAGGATCCGCAATGGTCACCACCGCCACCCACCGAGGAGCCGCCCAAGCCCATTTGCCGCCACAGCCAAACTTTGCGGCTCCAAAGCGGCCGCCCCGCGCAAGCCCCGCCCCGAGGCCCGCCCCGCGTTTGGTTGAGGCCGCCCCACTCCCCGAAGCGGTCGCCATCTCTACCGAGGCACCCTCTTCAGCTTAGGAGACCTGGCCAACTCTTCCGTTCCTCTCTGGGGAAGTACCGCCGCTCAAGAGTTAAGGCCATGGAGGAGAAGGAAGGAAGGGCTGATGAACGAAGTGTTCTTAGGGGGCTTCGACAACTGGGCAGCCTCCGCCTATAAGCGGCGCGCGCTTCCGCCTCGGTAGCTGTCATGGCCGCCCCGGCCACGTGACTCCGGCTGGGCTTGGCCTGGTTTTCCTGTCCCTCTAGTTGGGTAGCCTCGGTATTCCGACTCCCTCATTTTCTTGCTTGTGGGCTTGGACATTGCGTTTCTTTCCTCAGGAGGACTGCTGTACAACTCTGAAATCCGGTAAGTATGTCATTAGGATGGGTGTTACCCAGTACTATCTCTCCCCCGTCGTTTCCCCAGAGTCTCAGGCAATGGGCTCATCCCCTTTTACGCCAGTCTCCTTAGACCAACCCCCTCCCGAATAGGGGTCCTACAAAGTCGCCTTCTAATGCCTTGAAGCAAATGAAAGATAGTCCATATTGACCCGCATCAGTGGTATTAACAGCTAGATTCGCCGAATCCTCTGGCCCTGGCGTTTCCACCGGCACTTGGAGATCTTTTAACCTAAATAGACGTTTGTTCGGCCATTGTTTGTCTGCCTCTCCCGGGTTGCTAGTATCGGCTTTCCACAAAAATGGCTGTTCAAAACGAGGGGGATACTCTAGGGTTGACGCCTGCGCGAGGTCGCCCGCCGCGACAGCCTGGACAGGGGAGGAAGAGGCTGGAGGGTAAACAGGAAGTGGACGCTCACAGCTCGGGGGCGGCCCCAGGTAGGTCCTTGGGGGACCCGGGATATCTGGAGAGGGGCCCCAGGTCAGGACTCAGAGTGTCCCTGTGTAGCGGTTAAGTGACCCCCCTCGATCCGAATGTTGTACTGGTGGCTCCAACTCACCCTCCGAATTCTTGAAAACTGAAGGGTGCGGGGTCGTAGAAGGGAAAAGATGCGACGGGGGCAGAGAATACAGTACTTGGCTCTTACCCGCTTCATTCCAGAAGTAAAGATATACCGAACATTACATATTTTCACCCAGGAAGTGGGACGCCGCTGTACCAGGAAATGCTTGTAGAAAATTTGTTGTCACAAAATAAAGTGTAGTATGTGGAATTGTCGCTAGAAGACTTGATATGGTTGCACGAGGAAGCTGTATTGGTTTACTTAGGCTCTAAAGGAGATTTCCATGGAAGATGTTTAGATACATTTTTTAAAGGACTTGTTAACTACTCAAGTTTCATTAGGTACACAATGCATTTTCTACTCATTAAATATCTGGTGCTTCCCTAACCGTTTGTGTCATCAGTGTGTAACTACCATTAGGGGCGTGCTTAAAGTAGGTATATCATTAACTGTGAAGCCTGTATTTTTCCTAATAGTTAAGAAATGTCAATTGACAACCTTGTATAATACATTCAAATTAAATAAACCTTATTTCTTCTTTATTACTCCCTAGAATCTAATTGCCATGTTCAAGTCTTAGGCTAGGTCTTCCTGTATTATCTGTACTAGCTACCCAGGGATTTTTAGAGAAGTGATGTAAAATTATAAGTAGCCTTTCTAAATGAGGGTCACCATGTTAACCTGTTCTGGTCCTGTGCCCTTCTCACTTGCCCTTGTCCAACACAAGTGTAATACTTTGCTACTCAGAAGTGTAGCCTGGGCATCAACATCTTCTGGGAGCTTGTTAGAAATGCAGATTCTTAAACCCCACCCCAGACAGTTGAATTAGAACCTTCATTTTAACAAGACTGCCCTCCCCCCAGGTGTTTTTTTAATGCATGTTGAAGTTTGAAAATCACTGCTCTATTTGTAGTTATTATGGGCAAATTTCCAAATACTGTTTTTTCATAGGCCTGATTTAAATATAAACTACCATAAATAGACAATCAATTAAAATAAGGTTTACTTATAGCATTAAAGCATTTTACTTATGTTTTTATGTATATGATATTTCATAAATAAAATATATACCCACCTATATTCTAAGAAAATATTTTTTAAAAACTTTGTTTTTAGAGAAGTTTCAGATATACATTTACAGAAAAATTTAACAAGGTATAGGAAATTCCCATGTAACACCCCCCCCACCCACACACACACAGAGTTTCCCCTATTATTGACATCTTAGATTAGTATGGTGCATTTGTTATAGTTGATGAACCAATATTGAAGCATTACTGCTAACCAAAGTCTATAGTTTACATTATGATTTACATTTTGAGCTGTACAGTTCCATAGGTCTTGACAAATACATTATGCCATGTGTCTGTCAATGCAGTATCATACAAAAGAAACCACCCCAAATATGCCCTGTGTTCTATCCATTCATCCTTCTCCCTCCTTTCTGAACCCCTGGCAACCACTATCTTTATATTAATGTTACAAGTTCTTCTGTTAACACAAGGTAATAACTTTGATAACAGTAAATCTACTTTGGTCTATGGTTATACTCCCCCCTTATGATTGTTAATTATTCAACTCCTTGGTTTTTGGGATGGGACTGGTCCATCATCATCGTTTTGTTGGTTGTCTAGGGCAAGTCTGAAGAACTGGAGAATAGGAGTTGGCCGCTATTCTGCTGGGATTCGGGGCTCAACTGACGTATGAACAATTTGAAGATTTAAGTCTCTAAGAAATATACTTAACAGGTATATTGTAAATTATAGGTTCAAATAAAAGGAGTCAAAGAATCATGATTAAGGGAATTATTAAATGAGTGTAGCTGTCTTCTTTGGGGAAACAAATTAACACTGCCAAAGGGGTGTTGATTTCATGAGGCTATGTGCCTTGCCTCTGGTGTCCAGACATCCGTAGAACCCTCAGGAGCCCTCTTGTTTGAGGCTTTGTGTACTGTGGCATTTATGAAATCTGTCTGAGACCTGCATAAGCGTAACCTCCAGAATGACCTCCTGGCTCACTTTGAAATCTCTTAGCCATAAAAACTCTATTTTATTTAATGTTTCCCCTTTTGGTCAAGGTCTTTTACCAAATACATCATTGGTTAGCACTTAGTAATAATCTCTCAGTGCCAGGGAGGCTTATCCCTGGAAGTCATGTCCCATGTCAGGGGGAAGGTAATGCATTTATTTGCTGAGTTTGGCTTAGACAGAGGCCACATTTGAGTAACAAGGAGGCTATCAGGAGGTAACTCTTAGGTATTAATTATAATTAGGCTAAGTTTAAATTTTATAGGAATAAGGTTTGTATGTACAAGCATTAAGATCAAGGAATTGGCATATAGACCTGTTTTCTTAGGCATGGCTTATTTATTCCAGACATTTTTTTTTATTTTAAAAAATGCTTATTATACTATTTATACTGTTAAGTATTATTGTCTTTATTTTTTATATATTTTCATCTATAGACAACATCTGGGGAAAATGACCCATTGGTTTCATAGGAACCCATTAAAAGCCACAGCTCCTGTCTCTTTTAACTACTATGGTGTGGCTGCTGGCCCTGCTGCTTCAAAAATTTGCAAGTAAGTTTTAGTCAAATTTTTTTTTTTTTGGAACCATGGTTAGTATAGAAATATATGATGCACTTAGATTCCTTATAAACATTTATGACATATAAAGAGCTAAATCATAGATCTTTTAACTTTAACAGTCAACTAAGCCAGGGTCCTTATTTTTAGATCAGTATTGTTTATTGACCAGATAATAAAACTCATTTCGTTCAGATCAGGGAGAGATCCCAGTGACCTGGAATGGTTTAAAGCATTCGTATTGGAAAAAAAAAAAACTGTTCAAAAAGAGGGGGAATAAATAAATTGTATGGCTTAGATCATGGATTGGCAAATTGTGGCCCACAGATTTGACCCACTGCTTGCTTTTGTAAATAAAGTTTTATTGGAACACAGCCACCCCATTCATTTACATATTCTCTATGGCTGCCTCTGGCAGCTTTTCACCACAACAGCTGAGTTGAATAGTCCCAACAGAGACCTATTGGCCTGCAAAGCTTGAAACATTTATACTATTTGGCCTTTTACAGAAAGAGTTTGCTGATCTCTGATTTAGGTGGTAAGATGGGACAAGAGAAAATCGTTTCTATCAGGAAAACCTTTGTTATAGGGCTAGTGAGTAGAGCAGTTGGCTGGAACAAAAGAGATAGACTGATATTTCAAAGGAGGAGTCAACTAGCCTGATTGACTGATTTGCTCTGGGAGGTTATAAAGGATTCAGGTATTTGTGATATAGAATCTAGATGATCAAAACCAGTATGGGGAAATCAGGAGAGTTGTTGCCTTTTGTGGAAAGAAGTGATTGGAGCACAGGGTAGGAAAACTGGCTTACTAATCTAGATCAGGGGTTGGCAAACTTTTTCTGTAAAGGGCTAGATAGTAAGTATTTTAGGCCTCGTAGGCCACGTATAGTTTCTGTTATATATTTTTCTTTATTATTACAATCCTTAAAATGTAAAAACATTCTTAATTTGAGAGCTGTACAAAAATAAGCTGTGGGCCAGACAAAAACGAGCTACAGGTTATAGTTTGCCAACCCCTGATCTAGACTCTTAAAAGCAGCGCCCAGATTAGCTGTTTTATCTATAGCATTGGGTAAATCTTCATCTCTTTGGGCCTAATTACTTATCTATAAAATAAACAACCTGAATTTCTACAGTACATTTTTCTCAAGTTTTATAACATTAACATGAACATAACTTTATACAAATTGGGCTGTAAATGATCTTTGAGCACCTACGTGGAAATAGCAAATTATTTGAGTCTCGAGTAGGCCTTAAGGATTCATAGTTCATCATAGTCCTGGAATCACTCTTTCTCAGCTTCTGGTTAAATACCTGGAACAATGACTCATTTATAAGTTAGCCTATCCCATTTTCAGTTAGCTGTATGTAATTATTGATACATAGGTTCTTGGAAGAAGCCTTCTTAGAGTTAGTACCATTGAATAAGCACTACATCTAATCTTTTGAGTATGTACTTTGCCCTAGTCACCAACTAAGGGCTGGGTACACAGTTTACTTTCTTGGTGCTTACAATTTAAATTTAGTCTTTCTTTATTCATTAATGCCTATTTCAGGTGTATTTGGTTATTGTTCATGTAATGTGATTTCTGGAACCCTTACTAAGCTAATTGCCTTCCGGAATTAGATATGGAACTGGAACTAGACCAAGTTCAAAGCTGAAGATGTAGATCCAGGAATGGATGTAGTTGAAATTGTCCTTATAGGACAATTGCTCTCAAAAGAGAGAAAACCAGAGCCAATGACTAAACATTTTAGGAGGAGGGAATAAGAAGAGGGCATAGAAAAAATATAGAAGGAACTTTTAGAGGTAAGAGGAGAACCTGGAAAGTTTAGTGTTGGTGGAATCAAGGGAGAAAAGAATGTCAAAAAGAAAAAGTTGAATCTGCACCATTTACTGCTGCAGAGAAGTCAAGGACAATGGAAACTAGGAAGCAGTTTTAAAACAACTAGTGGCCATATGTTTTTATATATTCTTGATATGCAGTTTCATTTCTAAAACATGGTTTTCTACTTAATAAAATATATTTTGGTATTTTCTGTGTAATGTCCTAATTCAGAAACTTTAAAGAGATGCTAAAATCATACACAAATGTTAAATTTGGATTTTTCAAAACCTTTTATTATGAACTAGTCATTTTAAGTTATTCATTCTTAATTTCCCTCAAATTGTACATGCATTTGTTTGATTTTTTTAATTAAAAACTTGCCATATATTTTTATTATACGATTGTATCCATAAGTTGCCCCTTTAATTGAACTGAATTTTAGTACAACTTTTAAAACAGTTTTTAGAATTTCCATTTATCCCTAGTGTTAGTCATAATTAAATACATTACTTTGTACTAAGTAATACCTTAGAGGAGATTGGGAGGGGGGGTGTTTTGTTTTAAAGTTCTTATATTGAAACTTTTAAGCTACTTTTATATAGATTTGTCATAATACAGTTTACTATCTTTTTCTCACTTAAGTGATTTGAGAACATCCAGGGCCCGATTGCTTGAACTGTTCACTGATTTGAGTTGTAATCCAGAAATGATGAAGAATGCAGCAGATTTATATTTTTCACTTTTACAAGGTTAGTTATTTGTATGAACTTTTGAGTTTCTTAAGAAACAACTATTTAATTCTTAGACTTTCCAAATTTGGATACTTAGTTCTTCAGGCTGTATACTTTGATATGCTTAAGTTTTAGAAATCTGAGAATGTAAAGTTGATATATGGTCTTTCTAACATTTTGAAAATTAAATGTGCACATATTTTATATTATGTTACCTCAGGAGAAGGTATGGAATAGAGAAGGTGGGAGAGGGGTTAGGAGTTTCATTCAGATACCTGGAAAAGTTATTATTTGAAAACTTTTCTAAACAAAGCATTTGGTGTTTCTTCTAAAACTCAAATGCTTTGTATCTTTTATTTTTTTAGGATTCATAAATTCATTGGATGAATCTACCCAAGAAAGCAAGTTACGATATATTCAAAATTTCAAGTGGACTGATACATTACGAGGACAGATTCCAAGGTAAGCAATGATAACATAGTACTAAATTGAAGCCAGTTTTCGTAACTATATAGCCAGTGACTAACTCATAGCCTTTGTATTTGAAGAGGAAAAATAAAGGTCTGATCAGCATTTTATCTTATCAGGAAGTTAATTAAAAGCATTTGACCTAAACTCCTAATATATCTATTAAATAAAAATATAATTTGTTCTTCTAGAGAGAATCAATACAAATATTAAGTAGAACTGCACAGCCTTGACTTTCAATAGCAATGTTCTAAGCACACAAAGAACAGTTTGATAGGAGTGGATGTGGCTGAAGTGGTTGAGTGCCTGCTTCCCACATGGGAGGTCCCAGGTTCGGTTCATGGTGCCTCCTAAGAAAAACAAAACAACAAGCAAAGCAAATGGAAAAACCAACTCAGGGACACCAATGTGGCTCAGTGGTTGAGTGCCAGCTTCCCACATATGAGGTGCCAGGTTCAATCCCCGGCCCCCCCAGTACCTCAAAAAAAAAAGGCAGTTTGGGTTTGGACCCCAAACCTGGCTTTCAGTCTTGGGCTACATTCAAGCAGAGCAGAATTTTGTTTTTTCACCTACTTTTCTTTTTCTGATAGATAGTTCAACATTATCTTTGGTCAGTCTTTTTCTTTCTTTTTAAAAACTTCCCCACAGGGCTTTCTCATCATTTTCAGGCTTCCTATAAGAACAATAGTGGATGAAAATTGGCATTAATATCTTATTTACTTAATATGCTTTTGTCATCTTTTTATGTCATATTCAGTAATAGAATTTGATGGACAAAAGCAAGGCATAAAATATACTTGTTTTAATATGATATGAAACACCTAAAATAAGCAAATTCATAGAAACAGAAAGTAGATCAGAAGTTACTAGGGGCTGGAGAAGGGGTCAATGGAGAATTATTACTTAATGGGTCCAAAGTTTCTGTTTAGGGTGATGTAAAGGGTTTGGTAATGAATGGTGGTGATGGTAGCACACTTAATTGAATGTAATTAATGCCACTGAATTGTGCACTTAAAAATGGTTAAAATGGCAAATTTTATGTTATATGTATGTTACCACAATAAAATTTTAAAAATATGTATGTATGTGTTGATGTAATTATGAATTCCAAAAATCTATATTAGATTATGCTTGTAAACTAGTATGCTAATGTGGGCATGATTAAGTTATGATTAGGGCGTTAACTGAGCCACATCAGTAGGGCATTGAGCCTCACCCCTTGGTGGGTGGGGGAATCAAATATAAAAGGTATGGCAAGAACAGAGTTGAAGCAGTTTTTGATGTTGGAGTTTTGATGTTGGAGAGAAGGCCCCAGGATAGAGATGAGCCATTCACCTGAGAGTTCACAGCTGGCCTTGTGGGGAGACGCAAAGCCTAGAGAGCCTCATAGTCTACAGCTGACCTTGTGGAGGAAACAGAAGAGCTAAGCCCAGAGAGAAATGCAGCCTCGGGAAGAGAGGAACCCAAGAAGCCTGAACTATGGCAAATGTCACCAGCTGTCTTGCTCCAACACATGGCAATGGACTTTGGTGAGGGAAGAAACATGCTTTATGGCCTGGTAACTGTGGAATTCTACCCCAAATAAATACCCTTTATAAAGACCAACCAATCTCTGGTATATTGCATTAGCACCCCTTTGGCTAACTAATACAGTGTGGTAAAAACCTTTTAAACCTATAAA
>JAQZBX010049910.1:0-19799 GCA_029593785.1 Cabassous unicinctus | reverse complement strand
CTCGGAAGAGTGTTCCCTGGAGAAACAAGCTTGACTGCTCTGCCACCATCAAGGTGCCCCTGACAACTAATCAGCCATGAAGATCGAAGACAACACCACGCTTGTGTTCATTGTGCATGTCAACGCCAACAAGCAGCAGATCAAACAGACTGAAAAGAAACTCTATAATGGTCCTGATGGCGAGAAGAAGACACATGTTCCAGTGGCTCCTAACTATGGTGCTTTCAATCTTGCCAACAAAATTGGGATCATCTAAACTGAGTCCAGCAGGCTATTTCTAAATATAATTGTTTTGACCATTTAAAAAAAGTCTGTATTGTGGGGTCACTAACATGAAACAACAATAGCACAACGAATGGAAGAAATATATAGAAATCTCCCTTGCAAATATCTTATATTTTATATGAAGTGGTAAAATATTTAACTTTAAGTATATGGAGATAAGTTAAAGATGTGCAGTTTAGTCCCTAGAACAAATGTTAAAAACAAAAAAACAATCAAAGTGGTATAGTTGAGAAATGAACAGAACAATGAAAATAGAATAGTAAACACATATTTTATTAAACCAAAACAGAGCTGGAAAAGAGAAAATGACATTTTAAAAAGCATATGGGAAAAATAGAAAGCAAACTGTGTGTTTAACCTACAACCAATTGTAACAATATTTGCATCCTATGCAAATACATTTAATACTTCAATTGAAAGGCAGAAATTATCAGACTGTATAAAAAAGCGAGACCCAACTATATTCTGCCTATGAAAGATTCACTTTAATGATAAACACACAAGTAGGATGAAAGCTAAGGGATGTAAAATTATATCTATGAAAAAATCATAAGAAAGCTTGAATGGCCTTCTTGATATCAGAAAAAATAGATTTTAAGACAAAACCGTAAATAAAGTGGCACATTTTATGATAACAAAAGTGTCAATTCTTTAGGTAGGTATAACATTTATAAATGTGCATTCATATGATAAAACATCAATATGCATGAGGCAAAGGTTGACAGATCTAATGGACAAAATAGGCAAATCCACAATCATATTTGGATTTTAAGACTTTTCCCTCAGTAATTGAGAAAACAATAAGAAAAATTCAGTGAAGCTATAGAATATCTGAGCCACACTATAAATCTCTTTGATGTCATTGATATTTATGGAACAATATATACAACGCCAGAACAATGCACATTTGTTTCAAATGCACAGAACTGTTACCAGAAAAGAATAGATGCCAAGCCAGAAATATGTCTTAATATATTTTAAAAGATTGAAATTGTACAACATATATTTTCTGACTACAACAGAATTGGAAATCAGTAATAAGAAGATATTTTTAAAAGCCCATAAGATTTAGGAATTTTAAAAAATCATCTCTAAAAAAGATCTGGGTCAAAATGAAATAACAAGGAAAGTTTAAAATATTTTTAATTACATAGGAAAATGAAATAGGTGCGGTATGCAGCTAAAACTATGCTTATAGAGAGAATTATAGCTTCAATGCAAATATTAGAGAGAAAATTAAAGGTTTAAAATTTATTATCTAAGTTACTACTTTAAGAATCTGGAAAATGAAGAGGCTTGTAAATCCAAAGTAGTTGAAGGAAATAATAAAACTGATTAAATAGAAAACAAATAGTAGAGGAAATTTAAAAACCAAAGTCTTGCTTTGAAAACCAACAAAACCTTTGAGAGACTGGAGATTTCTGCCTCTGAGCACGATGGAATAAGAGGGATGGGATCTTCCTTCCTACTCTAAAAAAATTTTGTAAACATGGTCGATGGGGTAGATTTTCCTGTGTTTAGGGAGGCCAAGTTGGCTTGAATATGAGAGACAGAGTAGCAGAGAGGATTGCTGCACAGAGACAGAGCTCTGGAGATGTGCAGAGGGGAGCCTAGAATTCTCAATTGAGTACAGCAAGTGTAAGCATGTGTAGAACCTGTTCTGCAGGCTGGAAAAAGACCAGCTGTAAAAGAAAAGACAGAACAGTTTCTGGAAATTGCACTTACCCAATAACCAGAGTAGAGAAGCCTGGTGATACAAAGGATATCTGGAAAGAGTACTCAGAAGAATGTTTTCTCAGCAGGAGGGCCACTATTCCTAGATTAAAGAGTACTCTAATGTGCTTAGCAAAGCTAAAAAGTCAATCTTGAAAGATCAAACTGTTTCAAATACCTTAACTCCGTCTCAAACATTTTTTAAATGGGACTAACAACTGTACCTAGTTCTTAGTGCTGTTGTAATAAGCTAATGAATATATGTAAAACCCCTAAATGACACAAAATGAAACAGAAAATCTGAGTAGCTCTACATCTAACAAAGAAATTTTCATTATCAAAATTCCCACAAAGAGAACTCCAGATACAGTTGGTTTCATTTGTGAATTCTCTCAAATATTTAAAGAAATATAATGATCTTAAATAAACATTTGCAGAAAATAGAGCAGGAGGAAACACTTCTCAGCATGATTTTTTTTTTTTTTCCTTTGAGATAATGGGGACCGGGTATTGAACCTGGGACCTTGTATGTAGTAAGCCAGCTTTCAACACTGAGCCATAACAGCTCCCCTGAGTTGGTTTTTTCGTTTGTTTTACTTGCTTTTTTGCTGTTGTGTTGTTGTTTGTTGTTTTTTTTTTTAGGAGGCAGTGGGGACCAAACTTCCCATGTGGGAACCAGGTGCTCAACCATTTGAGCCAAATCTACTCTCTTAGCATGATTTTTGAAGCTAGCATAATGTAAACCCAAAATCTGACAGATAATGAAATTACTGACAAATATGTCTCATGAACATAGATTTTAAAAAATCTTTAGAAATATTGGCAATTTTTTTCCTTTACATTGGGCATGGCACTGTTTACCTGTCAAAGATTTTGTGATGATTAAATTAAAAGATAATAATGGAACTGATTTTTTTTTAAGGCGGTAATATAATTCATTCTGGATTTTCTGTAACTCATAGCTTCATTTGTGAAATGAATATGAGATATTTTCTTCCCCTTTATACAAATCGTTACCCCATATTGTTTCCAACTAGGCAGAGCTATGATTCTTCAGAAAAGGGGTCTGGGGTAAGTATTTGGGGTCAGTAGGAAGTAATAGTGAACAGAACTAGCTTCAAGAACTTGAAGAAAACCCAGTCCAGCAGTAGATATTTCTGACAACCACATGAGATCTCACCAGATGAGGCAGGTCCAAAGAGATCCAACATGGGGTCTCTATGGATGTGGGGAAACCAAGCTTCCATCTCAGGAAAGACTGCCAAAAGCTGTCTTCTGTTGGTTAAGACACTGGGAATTTAACAGGGAGGGGTGGCTGAAGAATAAAATAAGCTATGAGGATGCAGCAACACTAGCATCCCCCAGGTATAAAAGAAGACACTGGGCTTAAATAGGCATAAACATTAATCCCCAGTTTACACATAATAGAATGAATGGTAATATTAGTTGTAATCCTAATATCATTTAGTGATTACTCACTAAGTGACAAACACCATGTTAAACACTTTAAACATTTTATCTCATTTAATCCTCAAGCTCTGCAAAGGGTTATTACTATTTGCATTGCACAAGTAACTAAATTAGAACTCAGAGAGATTAAACAACTTTCCTAACGCCATATAGATAGTTATTGGTGAAGCCAAGATTTAAAGTGCTCCCACTGTGGGCCCATCCTCTTAACTTCTTGCTATACTGCTGCTAGTGCCTATGAATCTGGTTCTAGTTTTGGAAGTTTTTCCAAAATACATTTATGAACATTCAGCCAGTAGAAGGGAGCACTGAATGAAAATTCAATTTTATTCATTAAATCCATATTTCCCAGTCAAGTTTTTAATGGTACAAAATTAATTATATCTACCATATAATCAAAATGATTTCTGGTTCTTAATTATGAAATAAGTATTCTTTCACAAATATGGAATTATTTTATTTATGTATTAATGTATTTCCTGACACGTTCTGTTTAACAAATTAGATATTCATGGAAAACAATACATGACAATATTATGCTTATTCACACTCAGAAATGAATTGGGATTTTATTATCTGGAATGAGAATAGAAAATCAACTTTTAAAAAACTGATTTCCAGGGAAAATACAACCTTAGCAATTTCACATTTTTCACAATGGACATTTTGACAGAGTTTCATATTCATACTTCTTACAGGGTAGCTATAAATAGGAGTCACACCAGGGGAAAAATTTGAAGCTTCAAACAACAAAAAAAGAGATGATAAAATGTGTCTTGCAGTGACAACAGCATCTTATGTCAATGAAGAACCATTAAATTCAAGTATATACCCATTTCACCAAATAAAAATGATTTAGCACAAATATAATATTTTAGAAAACTCACATGCACACACTCAAACACACTGATTTGCCTTACAGCAAATAATAAAATTTGAGATTACCTAGGACAATATTTTCTGTAATCTACAATGTGCTGCAAATATATCATATATAAAGAGATGTGTGAACTATTTGTATCAAGGGGAGGAAAACACTCATATTTGTTTTCACAAATGTAGCTAAAAGTCAGTGTTAGTAAGAGAGTTACAGTATCTCCATTAAAAAGTTAGTCCCCATCTTGCTTTTTAATTTAATCATTACAAAATCCCAGTAAGGTAAATAATACTATTTCAAATGTAGAGAAAAGAAAAAGTAAGCTCAGTGTGGCTCTCTCCTGAATTAGGATGTGGCTAGAAAGAAGTGACACAGGGATTTTAACTCAGGGATATCTGACTCCAAATTCTGTACTCATAGAAACTTGGGCAAAAGGCTGTACATAAACTCAAGCTCTAGGTAGAAGGGAGAAGGTGAGCAGTGGATTTTTCAGGTCATTTTCCAACTGAGGGAGACCCGCCCCGTTTCCTCTTTTCCAGATTTGAGTCTGGCCCCAGGCCTCGCTTACAAGAATGCTCTGCTTGGCTGGCCTCCCAACCATAAGCCAGGAAAGCCTATGCACTTTCCCACGATTGTGTTGTTTATTCATGGTACAAGGAGATAGTGTCTTGTTTTTTTTAGTATGCCTGCGTATTTTTAATTTACCCTTATTCTTGCTATGTGTTGGAGAGGGGGGCTGATTGGTGGGGGTGGGATGGAGACAGAGCTCCATACATAAATTTAACTTGATCATAGTTAGAGCTTCAATATCTATCCCTCCTTTGAAATGGCAATGCTTTCTTCTTGAATAGGTTCCATGAACCAGCCTTTTCCATTTCTTTTAGCATATTCTCCCAGAGTCAGATTAGTAAGTACAAAACAACGTCAGTGCTTTCACTATTTGGTTATATCAAAAAAGCTCTTTTGAAAGATAACAAACCTTTAAATGACCTTATTGTTAAGTCTTTAAAATGTATTAAACACTTAAATATACCAAGTGACTAATTTCACTTATGATTTTAATTTTATTTTAATAAACTGTTTGATCTTGCTTAAGGCAGTCTCTAGTATTAATTCTAGTTTTTTATTCAATGATATTTAATGTTTTGGAGAAACATGAGTTCTGGACCCATTTTACTTTCCTTGGGTTCTATCATGTCTTCAAGTACTTTTTGCAGGACTTTACTGGACAGTACAATACCAATACATACTCTATTTCAATTTCATTCATTTTCTGAACACAAAATTATCATGTATCTTCTTCGTGTCAGCACTATGCTCGTCCCTGAGACTATATCAGTGAATAATACAGAAGTGTTTTTTTCTTTTCTGTTTCCATGAATGTCCAGTTTAGTCAAGAAAAAACTCAACTTATATTGAACATACTATTACTACAACCATAAATGTTATACAAGCAGAAGTGTAGGATTTTGTTTGACCATTTCACATAAGGACCAAGCTTTGTCTTATGGTGATAAGGTTCAGAATCAAAGACCTGAAGTATGTGAAAATACTAAGGTGAGACTAAGGAGGGGGGGGCATGTCAAGCAAAGCAAGCAGCCTGTGTCAGGTTTTGGAGGTGATACAGAGTGCATTTCAAGACTAACAGATTTCAAGGTGGTTGAAAATGAAGAGAAAATAGGGGAATATAAAGATCTGGGACTTGTCTTAAAAGCAACTTTAATGACTTTGGCTCTTATTCTAAAGTTTGTGGGGCAATCTAAGGAAGGACATGAAGGATGAGAATGATATGGTTAATATGGAATTTTGTATGGACCACAGTAAATGTAATATGGACAATAATTTGGGCTGGCAATGTGCTGTGATGGGGTGGTGCATGTAGGGGAAGAGAAAGAGGACGCTGTTTCAGTTGTCCAAAATACAGAACATGGTGGCTTAAGATGACATGATGGTACTTCATGTAGAGAGTGTGTTCTAAACAAACAACTCAACTTCTCACACAAGATCCATGAAATGTTGATTTCCTGGTAAGTCTCTTATGATGGCTTCATTTTAGGAAAGAGCTGCTAACCATGCCCTGGAACTTTTAATCTCTTTGACTAGGACTGGAAGTAAAATATTTCTACTTTAAAAATTCTTCACATTTTCTTGACCATTTGCCTCTGTTTATCTTATTGAAGCCAGTACTTTTAGCATGTTTGGGAAACTTGGTAGTAGCAAATAAAATTTGGTGTTTAAATAATTTTTAATTATATTTTCTATTTTGTCCTGTTTACTTGCTGTAATTACACTTGTAAGATGATTAATGTAAATTTGTTTGAGTAGAATCAGTAATAGATAAATGATTGATAGATACAGATATATAGATATATGTATGTCTACATATAGTATATTTCCAGAATTTTGTATTTGTAAGGAAATAAGTAAAGCAGTCAAGTTTCAGCTACAGAGAATTTGTTTTGCAGATTAATATTTTTCATTGTCAGACAATATTACAGGGAGCAAGGCATTTTATAGAGAGCAAGGTATTTTGCAACCATTATTGAACTAGATAAATTATTATATTTCTTTTAATCTAAAAAGATTAAAAAATGGGTGAAATTAATAATGCTTTTTTGGAGGATATTTGGGAATTAATTATAAGAGAAATTAGAATTTTAGATACTTCATCATCAGGGCAAAGTTTAGAATCACAGAAAAAGAACTTGGCAGGAAAAATGTCTTTATTTTTAGTAATTTGACTGACAACTCAGTGATCTTCTATGAGATATGGTAAAATAGAGAAAGGATATATATACCTTTGCAAATGCTAAAGATTTATCAAAATGAACTTTTAACATTATAAAATGCTTTCTCATTTTAACTTATCCTGAAAATAACAAATATACTACTGTTCCTGCTTATAATTATGAGAGGATAAGATGGCATTTTTTAATTGATTAAAACACAGTCAAGTGTAAATGAGAAATAAAGCACTTGTTCAAATTTCTGCAGCTACAGAGGCAAGCTGACATTTGACAAAGAAGGTCACTGGAGTCTAGATATGTGGACATTGGCTCCTAAGGGAAGTGAATAGTGCTTGACCTATGTCACACGAATGCTTGAGATGTCTCCCTCACTGTGAAAAGGTCTTGAGACCAAATGCCAACGTTGTAAATAAACAATAAAAAGGTGATAGTCCCAAGCCACAGGCCTGAACAAGATCTAATCTCCTTGACTCTCAAGAGGTTTTAATCCAAATAGTTAATTGTAAAAGGGATGCTTATCCAAATAATTATGGCAAATTTTCTTTTGGTCCCTAATGTCCAAAATAAATTTTTGCATTGTTATTTCGATTTGAATAACCTGGATGTTTCTTATGATTTCCATTCTCTAAATATTTAGAAGTATGGGTATATAGATATAGATATGTTTCCTTTAAAGTAAGAGAATTTTATAAATATTTCTTATTTGTAATGAAGTTTTATAACTGATTTATAGGAAAACAATGGAAAGAAGGAGGGAAATGATACCTAGAAACAAAATCTACAGTGAGGAAACATTGGAATGGACATTTGAAATAACTTTGCCCCTCTATCTCCTTTTGCAGATAAAAAATGAATATGCTATTCCAAGTGACTTAACTAGAATTAAGATCTAGTTCCAGAAAAATCACTGTTTGGTGCTTTCTCCATGGCATGATCTCTTATATTATCGATTCATTGCCTACCTGACATCTGAGACATTGAGAAAAGTCTCTGATGATGCAATTACTCATGATTCCTGAATGAAAACAGTATCTCTTAGCATGGAGAGCCAAAAAAAAAAGATGCATTAGTTAGCCGCCTACTGGTGTGGGTAACTTGCTGTGCATCCCCATTAGGACATTTAGAAGAGCTTATGAAATACATTTCATAATCCTCCGCCCAAGGAAAGAGAGAGAATCATTTATCCATTGGATCCCACTCACCATTGGTCAAAAGTGGCTCCATGGGGCCTCAATTCTGCTGCACATATGGTTTGAGCATGTGTGAATGCCCACAAGGCTCCTTTGAACATCTCAAATGGCCCATAAGACAAACCCTAGGGAGGGAGCAGGAGGCACACAGGCTAACATGAGTCAAGGCACTGTTAAGTTCAGCTGCCTGGAACTGGACAGTCCTTACAGAACTTGTCACTGCACCACTGGGTGGAATAAGAGGTGGGGCTAAGATTTGCAGGTTGCATAAGAAGTGTCTGGTATAGTAGGTATTATAGTCACCATTATGTAGATGCCCAAAGTCACTTGCTGGAAAGTGGCAGAGCCAGGTTTCTATGTGATTCTACAGCCCATGCTCTGAACCACTGGGTATTGCTTTCTCCAGCATGTATTCTCATTAAGGAGAACTTACATGATATGTACACAGCAGGCCTGTATATATGTGTATGTAACATTTTGTTTTCCTTTTATTGCCTATAAAACATGATTAGGACAAAGCTACCGGGTTACGGCCAATAACAAAATGGCTTGGAGCAGCTTCCTAAATGGTAGAATTCCCAAAGACGTGTACTTGGTAAAGTAAAGTAATAGGATGTCCTTGTGCATCTCTGAGCAGAAGACCTCTAATCACAAATCAATAACTAAAAATATGAATGCATTTTATTTGTTCCAGGGTAAGGAAGAGAGAGTCATCAATGAGTCAGTCTATGGTTTCATCAATGAGCCGGCCCTTAAGAAATTGATGTCTGTATGTTGACATTAAGCCAGCTATGACAGGTCAGTGTGCTTATGATCATCACAGATATCAGTGAGATACGTTAGGCACTGACTATGTAAAAAAGAGCTAAAGTTTGCCATGCTGGAAGGTAATGCTTCACTGTATTAAAAATCTGCATAGTGCCCAGAGGTTGTGTTGTTAATCACGGAGACCCCTGACACCTCATATCCTCAGTCCTCAGGATTCCCATCCACATGTGGAGGCAAGGGTAGAGCTGGTGTATTCCCTGTACTGAATTCACCGTCCTTCCCTTCTGAGCTTGTCCTTGCAACATTCACATTCATCCATTCTCCTTAAAAAAAAGTATTAACTCCAAAAAGTCTCCTTTTTTTTACAACAAATAGCTTAAGTGAAAACCCAATTTACTAGCTCAAAGAAAGAATTTCTACAGAATCCAGGGCACACTCACCCACAGTGGCAGTCCCAATAGTTTTACATGTGCTAGTCATTTGATATTTTATCTCCTCTATCTCTATCCAAACAAGTGATTGACCATTGATTGTACACATTAAGCATGCCTTTGCCTATCCCTGTGGCATTATTTGAATATTAATTACTACCCACAGTATCAGAAAAATATCTGCTTTTACCTTTTCTACCCTGATTTTGAAGACCTTAGGAATATAATTAAAATGCAAAAACTTCTATTAGCATAATATAAAATCTTTCACAATGCAGGCAGTACATTTTCAGATCTCCTATTCTTTTTTCCCACTGTCTTTGCATGAATTGATGTTGTCAGTATAATTTCAATTATGTTAAATACAAGAAATAAATTGTGTCTAAGCAGGTGGTTGTCAAAGCAATATTTTATAACTCAGAATGACTCTATATGCTTCTTATTTTATTCAAATATACAGAAATATCAAAAATATTTTTATATTCAGTGGAATTCCTCTCATTTTCTCTTTCAGTTCTGGGTCCCTTGGATAAAAATGAAGATGAGGATTGTGTGGTGTGTGTCTGTGTGTGTGTGTTGGTGGAAGAAGCTGTTGGTGATGACTTACTGATGATAAGGTGTCAGTAGTTAAGTTCCAAAGTATCCCTTCCTGTTTTTAGAGTAAAGAGAACAGCCCCACCATTGCATCTTATGCCCTGTTCTCAAGTTTTCCTTAGAGACCTGAAATAGAGATGATGATAGCATTTCTCCCACTCACCCTTTGACTATTCTGTTCTCCTTCCCACATGGTGTTTTAGAAGCTGTGTCCTAATTACAGTTTGACAAGCATTCATTTATTGGTTAATCCATTCATTATTTTTCTGTATATGCACTCATTCATGCATGCATGTATTAATTAGTTAATTGATACATTTGGCTAATAATAAGTAAAAGGATCTCAAAAACAGAAACAAAAATAAGTCTCCACCCTTGAAGATATTCCAGTGAGTTGTAAAATAAAAATCAGCACTATTTTAGACATTTACAATATAAAAATAACTAACCACGATGAAATAAATACATGCAGTGTGCAAAGGCAGAGAAGTGTGCCCTGGAGGAACAGAGTAGGGTGTTGTTGAGCTGACCCTTAAAGGATGTGAGGCTGAGACAACAGCTCTGGGTGCTAAAAAAATGTCAGAGAGTTTATTAAAAATTAATCTTGAGCATTAAAATCATAATCATGGCTTAACAGAGCATAGAATTTTAATACATGTTCAAGATAATAAATCCTGTATCTTTCCTCCAGGACCTTAAGGAATTGATGTCCATATGTTGACTATTTTCGTTTGTGTTGACATTTATTTCTATCCTATTCAACCTATGACCCATTGATATCCTTAGAAAGATAATAAAACAATCAGATTCTCCAGAAAACTAACTTATCATGTAAATGGTATATACAATCCCCTTTGTCCATTGTGGTACTCTTGATGCCAATGGATTAAAAGGATTATTCTGCTTAACACCACTAAAAACAAATGAATGATACACTTAATTCCATAATCAAATTTTTGAGAATAGGTAAGCTAGTTTTTGGCATTCGTTTAAAAACTGTTTTTGATATGGTTTATTAGTTTCTATGTGAATAGAGTAAGTTAACCAAACTAAAAACTTCAAGTAAGGAGGGTCTAACTTAGTGGATTTGCAAGAAAAAAAAAAAAAGAACGAAAAGAAGAAAAAAAAGAAAATACTAAATTTACATGTAAGTGATTGTCCCAGTTTGCTCATGCTGCTATAACAAAATTCCCCAGGCTTGTTGTTCCAAACAATGGAAATCTATTGTCTCAGTACTGGAGACTGGAAGTTCAAAATCAAGATATTGGCAGGGCTGTGCTTCCTCTAAAAGGTGAGATTCCATTCTCTGCTTCTCAGTCCCTGGCATTCCTCAGTTTATAGCAGAATAACTCTATCTGCCACCATCACATGACCATCTTTCTCTCTGTCTCTCTCTTTCCAAACTGTGTTCAAATTTCCTCTGCTTATAAGGTCACCAGTCCTATGGTTATAAGGCCCATCCTAACTAAGTATGGCCTCATCTTTACTAATAATGCCTCAAATATCCTATTTACAAATAAGTTCACTTTCATTGGACTGAGGCTTAGAACCTGAACATATATTTTAGGGGAAGGCAATTAGTGATTTTGACTTTTAGCATGAAGTTAATGGGGAATGGATTTACTTTAACAGATCTTTTGCAAAGCATCTGTCATAATTCTGTATGCTTGGAATAATCTATTTCATGACATCTGCATTATTTTATAAATATGTTCAGTTTAGAAATGAGGATACTGAGACTCTAAGAGGTTAAATAATATGCCCAGTATGACAATAATCATTCAGGCCTGTGTAACACAAGTATTGAAAATACCACATTGTCTTTCTCATACATGTTAAAATTTTTTACACAGATGAAAGTAAAGAGAAAATAGTCTAATCCTATAAAAATTGATGCATCACAGACATGTTAAAGTGAATAATTTTTGTTTCATTTCATTGAGAAAAATAGGTGAATCTTTTTTTCTGATTATATATAAGGAATCATGCTCATAAAAATGAAGCAATACAAAAAATTTAAAAAATCTGAAATGCTCATACCTTGAAGCAAAGTATATTGGTATATTGCTGATTGTCTTTTAATGAATGGCTTTATGAAAGTGCACATACACATAATATTACATACGTGGATGAGATTGCAACATACATTGAGTTTTATAAAAGGCGACTTTTTTCCCTTAGAATATCTTATCAGTCTCCTTCTCTCTCCCCATCTCCCAGGCATCTAGAATTTCATTACCTTTCTTCACAATCATATAGTCATACACACACACATATGTAATCACACACACATTTGATGCCATTATTTCTTTACAAAATTGGAATTATACTATATACATATCTCTATGTCTAGCTTTACCTTCTTTACCATCATGAAAATGACCCCAAGTGGTATTTTGACACATTTTTGTCTGATAGATGCTTAATTTCCATGAAATGGATGTGTCACAATTTCACATTTTCATATTCTCAAATAGGCTCCATTATTTCCATATTTTTGTTATAGCAAACAATATTCCAGTAAATACTCTGGGGTTTGTGAAAGCGTATATTATTATGTTATGGACTGTAATAACGTATATATTCTTATGGACTGGATGGGTGTGGGTGTATGTACACATTAATTTTTATAACAGCTTTACTGAGATATAATTCACATATCATAAAATTAACTACATTAAAGTGTACGATTCAGTGTTTTCTAATATATTTAAAGGGTTGTGCAGCTTTCACCACATAACTTTAGAATATTCTCATCACATAGATATACCATATTCGTTAGCTGTCACTCCCCAATTTCCCCTTCCTCCAGTCCCTGAAAACCACTCACCTTTCTCTCTCTGCATTTGCCTATTCTGACCACATCATAAAAATGGAATCATGCCATATGTGGCCTATTGTGAATGTTTTCACTCACTTAACATAAGGTTTTTGAAGGTTCATCTATCAGTACGTTATTCCTTTTTATCTCTGAGTAAGATTCCATTGCAAGTATATTCCACATTATTTTACCCATTCCCCAGTTGATTGGCATATCAGGTGTTTTCATATCTGGCTATAATGAATAATTCTACTCTGAATATTTGTCTACAAGTTTTTGTGTGGATATATGCTTTCAATACTCTTGAATATATACCTAGGAGGGGAATTTCTGGGTCATATAGTAACTTTATGTTTAAGACTTCGAGAAGTTTTCCAAACTGTCTTCCAAAGTGGCCACACTATTTTACAACACCCCAGCAACATGTGGGAGTTACATTTCTCCACATCCTTATCAATATTTGTTATTGTATGTCCATTTTTTAAAAACTCAATTTTATTGACACATATTAGTAAAGCATACAATCAGTTCAAAGTGTACAATCAATGGTATTTGGCATAATCACATAGTTGTGCATTCATCACTTCTGTCATTTTAAAAGCATTTTCATTATTTCAATAATTATAATAATAATTAAAAAAACAAAGAAACAAACAAAAAATTCATCACCTCTCAATCTCTCTATGCTTCCCCTGCTGTACATAGCTGCTATTTCTGGTTATTTGCACATATTTAGTTTTTATTTATCTTAAACCAGTTTTATTGAGATATATTCACAATAATAGTCATTCCAGTGGATGTGAAGTGGTATATCATTGTGGTTTTGATTTTCATAACATTAAGGATTAATGATGTACATTTTAATATGATTATTGATCATTTAAATATCTTTTTAATAAGAAATAAGTATTCAAATCTTTTGTCCTTTCTAAATTAGATTATTTGTATATTTTCTGTTGAGTTTAAAGTATTTTTTATATGCTCTGAATACAAGTCTCTTAACAGATAAATGATTTGCAAATATTTTATCCCATTCTGTGGGTTGTTTTCTTCCATTCTGTTGGTTGTCTATACTCAAAGTTTGTTTTTCATATACTTTGTTTTTGCTTTGGTTTTGCTTTTGCTTTATTGATCAATTTGTTTACTTTCAATAAGTCAAATATAGAGGTAGGACTATATTTATAAAGAAAAGTGTAGATACCTCAAAATATAATTATACTTTTAAATGGATTCTTAAAGTGTTAATAGTGGTTATCTCCAAATATTGAAATTATTATTTTTTTATTTTCTCTGTATTTTTCCATGTCATCCTAATTTGTGCAGTCAGCATTACTTTCTGTAATCACACAAAGTAAGAAAAATATTTATTTGTACTAATGAGACATCTATACCTATCACTTAGGAAAAAGAAATTAACTTGTAAGCTTAAACTCATCCTTAAAAAATTGTCATGGTATGGTAACATTCCATAACTGTTACTACAAATGAAGAAGCAGTTATTATGTTAATTTTATCCCTTTAGATTAGTAGGTTCATTAAGCTGATGATGCTGGGGAATGCATTAGATATGGTGTATCTGTATTTCAGCAGAACATTTTTCATGATATCCTGAAATGATAGCAGGATTTCAGTGTAGTTAGTTGGAGTCAAAATTCTTTAAGGGACAATCAGGAAGTGGGTAGATTATTGCCTGAGGTCAATCCATGGGAGGTTTTGTGCCAGGGTTCCAAATCTGACCCCATTTTATTTAAGAGTTTCAGCAATGAAAACAAATGTCGTACTAATTGTAATTTAAAATAAGGTAACCAGGCTAGTTAAAATCAGACCAAGCACATTGTTCAGGATGAAGTATAAATGGAAAAGGGATTATGTGGAGTTTAGAAAGAGCAAGAGGTTTGTATTATTCAAAGGGGTGCTGATGCAAAGTACCAGAAATCTGTTGACTTTTATAAAGGGTATTTATTTGGGGTAAAAGCTTACAGTTACAAGGCCCTAAAGAGTACAACTCAAGGTTACTTCTTCAGCCAAAGTCAACTAGTTGTCCCATGTTGAAGCAAGATGGTGGGTGATGTCTACTAGGGTTCAGCCTTCCTCTTTCCTCTGAAGGATCCATTGTCCCAGCTCCTTCTGATCTCAGCTACAGGCTGGAGGGCTCGTTTCTTTTGGGGCTTAGATGCTCTGGTCTCTTCACAAGGTCAGCTGAAAACTATCAGGCGAATGGCTCATCTCTCTTCCTGGAGCTGAAGGATCCTCTTCCGTGTCTATGGAGCTCCCTTCCTCTGTGTGTCTACTTCTGTATATCTACCTCCATGCTCTTGATTGAGGTTCCATTTATATAACCCAACAAGGGGGTGGGGACTCAACCCTGTAGCCCTAATGAAGTGGTTGACTCAAAGCCCTAATCTTAACATAATTTAATCAAAGGCATCTCAGCTGAATCTAATACAATCAAAGGATATCACAGCAGAAGGACAGACCGGTTTACAAACGTAATCAATATCTCATTTTGGAATTCATAAATAATATCAAACTGCTACAAGTTTGTAAAAGGTTGTGCTCCCTTGGATTTATGGAATTAAGTGCCAAAGTTGGTAACCAGGAAAGGGGTTTCAAATGTAGGATCACACATTGCTTATAAAGATATTTAGATGATATTGGAAAGCTTGGTTTATAATGGATAAACCAAGGAAATTTTATATACAAATGGAAGTGAAATATGTAAGACTTGATTGATAATTATGAGTCTTTCTGAGAACCATAAGATCCATCTGAAGCCTACAAACTTTGTATGTGTGTGTGTATGTGTGCATTGTTTACTACATCTGAAAGTCTCAATGTGATTTAATGATAAAATGTGTGGATTATATTTGCAAGTGTCCTTCTTGTCGAGTGCTCATAAATTGTAGGTGTGTTCAGTGAGAGGTTTTAGTGTAAATTTGTGGGGCTATCAATTTTCTGGTTAATTGATCTTGTACTTGATGATTCCAAACATGCTCAGCTCCATTAATTGCAACGCCATTCTTTCCCCAGGGGCCAGTTGATTTCAGTGTCTGTAAAAACCTTTGTTAAAAAAAAATTCTTCCTATCAGCCTTAGATCTATGACAATATACAAATTTTTAAAAAATTATAATCTTGGGAGTAGGGAAATCCTTTCAAAGCATGACACAAAACTTGTAAATCATAAAATGGAAAGAAACACACCATGTGCACACACACACACAAGAAATAAAGGAAAACATATTTGCAAGACATTTGAAAGGGGATAATGCCTGTATTTTTAAAAATGTGATTTTTAAAAGAATAGCTGTAAAAGTATCAACAAAATGAATATCAAGGATAATCCTGTAAAGAGGAATTTAGAAACATTTTATTCTTACTTTGTAATTTTTGTATTTGTAGCAACAAATTTGCATTATTTTTTTCTTGTACAATTATTTATTAAGCAGTTTGGCTGAGGTATATTCACATACCATATGAACTATCCAAAGTGTATAATCAATAGCTTTTAGTGTAATCACAATGTTGTGCATTCATCATCACAAAAAATTTTAGAACAATTTCATTATTCCAAAAAGAAAAACTCCACACTCTTTAATTGTCCTTCCCCAACCCTACATAGCCACTAATCTAATTTCATCTTTATAAATTGATTCATATTTACAATTTATATAGATGGAATCATCAATGTAGTATTTTGTGTGTGGTTTCTTTCACTTAGCATAATGTTTTTTGTCTGATATTAACATCTTGTAATATTGACATATATTTGTTCAGTTTCGAAGAAAGATGGCCTTAAATATGCAATTTTATCCGTATTTATATTTCACATGCAGTTTTACTATGCTATACAGTGCCATGTTACATTTTTTAATAATAAAAATATGTTAAAACTGAAATCCTGTCCCCCTTTCCCTTTTCAAAATATATTTGACTCTTCTTCCCTTTTATTAATGTCTGAATAACAAAACAAATCTATTTGTAAAAACACTTATATTGAATATCTCTCTCTCTGTGTGTGTGTGTGTGTGTGTGTGTGTGTGTGTGTGAGAGAGAGAGAGAGAGAGAGAGAGAGATTTCCCCAGGGAATATGCTCACCTGAGAACACCTTTCTGGATCCCATATTTTTCTCTCTATTTCATATTTATCTGATGAATAATTATCCAACATATGAACATGTTAAAAAGGAAAGAAAACATTTTATGTTTCTTGGTCAAGACCCTCAAGTTTTGCTGTCCTTACAGCATGTCACAATGACAAAAGGGGGTGAGAATAGGGGATAAAATATTCGTAAGGATAAAAAAAATGACCGTCTTTCTGTTTTACACTAGCTGATCTTGGTGGATATTATATGGCATTAATTGAAGGCCTCAGGAATCTGTGTTCTGGAGCCAGCTGGCTTCGGGTGTTTAAGTGTTGGTTATATGAAATTGGTTGAAATCTAAATTACAGGGAGAATAGGTAGGAAAAGATGTTCCAAACTGAGAGATATGACTTGCCACCCTTTGTGGCCAAGAGAGTACAGGTGACCCCCATACAGTAGGTTGTGGATGTGTGTAGGGATGAGAGAACTTAAGGCTAGAACAGTCTTCTGGGATGGGAGGTGGAATGGAGGAAAGCAATCAGGGTGTGAGCTAGGGATGGTACACAGGTGTCTGTTTTGGGCACATATGCAGTGCACGGAGATTTCCTCACATCTGCAGGATGATGTTTAGTTTTGCTTGCTATACTTGAAGAGGGATAAGGATAAATGATATTCTACCTAAAATAGGATAAGCTGCCTGACCTTTAATGTCTGGCTTATTTCACTTAGCATAATGTGTTTAAGGTTGATCCCACATGTAGCAAGCATCAGTATTTCATTCTTTTTTTTATGAACAAATAATCCTCTGTAAGGTTATACCACATTTTGTTTATCCATGTATATGTTGATGGACATTTGGGTTGTTTTTACCTTTTCCCTATTGAAATAATTACGATATGAACAGTCATGAGCAAGTTCATGTTTTCAATTCTTTAGGGTATATACCTAGGAGTGTAATTACTAGGTCCTATGGTAATTCTGTGTTTCACATATTGAGGCTGCTAAACTGCTTTCCATAGTGGTTGCACCATTTTACATTTACACCAGCAATTTATGAGGCTTCCGATCTCTGTATAATCATCAGTACTTGTTATTGTCTGTCCTTTTGATTATAGCCATTTCATTTGGTGTGAAGAAGTATCTCATTGTGGTTTTGATTTGCATTTCTCTAATAACTAATAATAATTCATTGCCTATTGTCCATTTGTATATATAATTTTGGAGAAATATCTATTCAAGTATTTACCATTTTTTAAACTGGGATCTTTGTCTTTTTATTTTTTAGTTGTAAGTGTTCTTTTTATATTCTGGATAAAAGTCCCTTATCAGATATATGGTTTGCAAGTATTTTCTCCCATTATGTGGGTTTTTTTTCTCACTTCCTCGATGGTGTCCTTTGAAGCACAAAAGTTTATAACTTTGATGATATCCAATTTATCTTATTTTCCTAGGCCACTCAAGGATTTGATGTCATAGCTAAAAATCCATTGCCTAAACTAATATAATAAAGATTTATTCCTATATTTCCTTCTAAGTGTTTAAAGCTTAAAACTCTATATTAATGTCTAAGATCCATTTTGAATTCATTTTGTGTATGGTATGAGGTAGAGGTCTGATTTCATTCTTCTACGTGTGGATAACCAGTTGTCCTGGAACCACTTGTTGAAAAGACTATTCTTTTCCCATTAAATTTCTTTGGCACCATATCTAAAGTCAATTGACAATAAATATAAGGCTTTATTTCTAGACATTAAATTCTCTATTATTGTTCTAGCCTTATGCCTGTACCATACTGTCTTGTTTACTACAGAGTCATATGTTTTGAAATCAGGAAGTGTGAGTCCTCCAACTCTGTTCTTCTTTTTCAAGATTGTTTTGGCTCCTCTAAGTCACTTGCATTTCCCTATGAATTTTAGGATCGACTTGTCAATTTCTGCAGAAAATGGACCTGGGGTTTTGTTAAGGAATGTGTTATGTTTGTAGAGCATATTGCCATCTTAACAATATTAAATCTTTTGAACCATGATAATGGAATATCTTTTCATTTGATAAGTTGCCTTCAATTTATTTGAATAAGACTTGCACTTGTTTTATTAAATTTTTCTCAAGTGTTTCATTTCTTAATGCTCTTATAATTGAAATTGTTTTCTGAAATTGCATTTTCACATAATTCATTGCTAGTGTAGAAAAATACAAATGATTTTTATTGACCTTGTATCTTGAAATCCTGGAATACTCCTTTACCAGTTTTAATGTTTTTTTTGATGGATTCCTTAAGAATTCTATATAAAATATTATGTTGTCTGCAACCAGGAAGCTTTTTCGTTATTCTGTTTCAATCATTTTCTTGCCTAGTATCCTTAAATAGAACTTACTGTGCATCTTGACTAGAAATACAAGGGTGGGAATCCTTGTTTATTTCCTGACCTTATGAAGAAAACTTGTTTTAGACCATTAAATATGATTTTAACTGTGGGGTTTTCATAGATGACCTTTATCAGGCTAAGTGAGATACTTTCTGTCTTTGTTGAGTGTTTTAATCAAAAAAGGAGTTAGAGTTTCTCAAATATGTTTTTTCATCTATGGGAATTATTGTGTGCTGTTTTTTCATTTATTTTATTAATATGGTGTATTAATAAATACACCAAAGGGGTCCTGATGCAAAGTACCAGAAATCGGTTGGCTTTTATAAAGTGTATTTATTTGGGGTAAAACCTTAAGTTACAAGGCCGTAAAGAGTACAACTCAAGGTACCATAAGAGGTATTTCTTCACTCAAAGTCTGTTGCCACGTGTTGAAGCAAGATGGTGGGTGATGTCTG
>JAQZBX010049909.1:0-19803 GCA_029593785.1 Cabassous unicinctus | reverse complement strand
GGAGGTCACAGGTGTCCTGGTGGTGGGGGTTGCAGCGGTCCTGAGGGTCACAGGGGTCTTGGAGGTCACAGGAGTCATGGTAGTGGGGCCGGGGGCTTGTGGTGGGGGTCGTAGGAGCCGTGAGGTTTAGGGGTCAGAGGGTGATGGCCATAGGGCTATAAGCAAGCTGGGACAGGGAGAATAGCGGTTTCTCAAATTTCATAAGCAACGCGCCAGCTCTGGAACTTGTTAAAACATGCAAGTCCCTGGGGTTTGGAGTCCTCAGGAATCCCCCAGCTCGAGCAGTCTTGGGTTTCTCCTGACACAGGTGTGAGCACACCCCCCCAGGAGCCCTTTGGACTAGAGCTGCCCCACGTGGGAAGCCGCTCGCCACACGTGCGCCTGAGCCCGTCAGTACTGAGACGCGCTGAAAGCGTGAGGTAGACCCCGGGTGCTGAAGAGTTAACGCATGCAAGGAATGTGAACCATCTCATTAATAATGTTCTATGTGGACTGCACATCGAAATGATACTGAGGCTACACTGGGTTAAATAGAAATATGATCAGGATTAGCTTCATCTGTTTCTTTTTATTTTCCTTAAGGTAGCTACTAGAAAAATTTCATTTCATACGTGGCTCGTGTGGTTCAGCTTTGGTCTGGGACTCACTGCAGAAGTCAGTGCTGGGCCTTGCTCAAAGCACTTCTCTTTAGGTTTGATTTCTTGCACAGAATGTTGAAAAATGTGCCGACGACAGGCACCAGCAGAAGCCAACCAGTCCTGCCTAAACCTGAAAAAGTGTTCTTTGGAGCTCGTTACCATACGATCGTGAGAGTGTTTCATTTAGTGCTTCTGATCACAGATGTGGCACATTATTAAAATATCATTTTGACAGTCACCCTGGAGGCTAGGGTTATCTGAATATGGAGAGAGAAACAGCTTGTGGAGCTGTTGTATAAATGAAATTACTAGAAAGCAGCATACTCGATTGCCTATTGGCTCGGGGGGTTATTCCTACTCCTATTAAAATGTTTAGATAGGAGTTTCTGTCCATTTCTGCAGAATTGCTCTCCAAATTAAAAATTTGGCTTGGCACACCAATAGACCAGATCCCAAGAGAAGCTTAGCCTCAGTTTTTCCTGTTATCCTCTCACAAGCACCGAGGAGCTGTGCTGACGGGAGCACAGATAGTCCGTATGGAGCACACGCATTAAACTGGCGGCAGTTTCGCAAACTGGCACGCGCGGCCCAGAGCAGCCAGGAGAGGCTTCAAGAGAATCAGGTGGGCTCTACCAAGAAGGAGATCAACCACTCTGCTGCTCTTTTGATAATTTTTTGACAATTTAAAATGGAAATTGGCCTTGATAATTAAAGAGGGGGCTGCAAAAGTTGCTATTAATAGACTAGAACTCCCTGTGTAAACATAATGAAATAGAAACCTTCTCAGACACCAAACCGATGAACAGCTGATCAACCAATCAGCAAGAGGGCAAAGGAATGCACGTGTGGTGCACAATTACTCAGCGTTGTGCATACACATTCAGGTCCTCCACCTCAGAGCTGTGGCTACCAGAATCGGCCTCAGCAGTCACACAGCCTCCCTCCCTCTCTGAGCTGTATTTAAACTCGCAAGTGCACCAGCCGGTGGCCTTTGAAAGGGTGTTGGTGGATTCCATTGTTGCCATGAGTTGAATGATTCTAGTAATTTCCAGCCTCAGGAAGAGGCTGAGTAGGGGTGCATGGGAGGATGTGTGAGTGTGTGTGTGTGGTGGGTGCCTCCTGAGAAAAAAAACATGCAACGCAATCTGTGATTCAGCTGACACAGCCTTTCCATCTCCTTTAATTACCTGGGTTAGTGGAGATCACGACATAGCTGTGTTCATTTTCACCCTTTGTCTCGAAGCCCTTCATTCCGTGTATTCCCTGCCTCCATTCTTCCCACGTGGGGTGGCAGTTTTTGAGAAATTCAGTGGGAGAGGACAGGCAGAGAGGGGAAGTAGGCCCCTAGGAAGCTGAGAGCTGTGTACTTTTCTAGAATGTGCCATTTTACCTCTGTAAGGGGGTCCCAACCCGTGTGTTATCATCAAACAACAGAGAGAGAGGTAGCTATTATTTATTGCTCTGATTATTCTTTTTATTCTTCTTTGGAGGCATTTTAGAGCATAGCATCAGAAAAGCCCTTACCACTGAGAGACAACTGGGTGTTTGGTTGGCTCAGACCTGAGCGGAGAAGGAAATGCTGCTGAATGGGGCCAGGAAATAGAGGGGAAATCAATATAAAGTGAAAATGCTGCAGAGGCACTTTAAAGCACATGAAGAATAGAGAGCACTACAGTGCCGACGGCTGCTTGCACTCAAAACTTTGTGCTATACTGGGGGATTAACCCTGGTGTGACAGAGGGGTCTGCTTTCAAGGAGGTCACCTTTTATTAGGGGAATGGAATTGTTTATGAAAAGGTGGGTATGGCACTTTGATATTATTTATGAAATCCAGAAAGAGGTATTTGGTTATGTTTGTAAATTGGTCTGTTCCTCTGGGTGTGATACCCTTTGATTGTATTAGATTCAGCTGAGATGTCTTTGATTAAATTATGTTAAGATTAGGGCTGTGATTCAACCACATCATTAGGGTGTGCAGGGTTGAATTCCCACCCCCTTGGTGGGCTGAAGAAAACAGACTCTCACAGAGAGGTAGACAGGAGAAGTATATGCACAGAAAAAGACATGGCAGAGCAGAGAACTTGGTTTTGATGCTGGAACCCAGGAAGAGATGAGATGTTCACCTGATAGTTTACAGCTGACCTTGTGAAGAGAACAGAGCAGCTGAGAAGCCCTGAGAGACGAGCCTTATATTAGTCAGCCAAAGGGGTGCTGATGCAAAATACCAGAGATCTGTTGGCTTTTACAAAGGGTATTTATTTGGGGTAGAAGCTCACAGTTACCAGGCCATAAACTGTAAGTTACTTCCCTCACCAAAGTCTGTTGCCACGTGTTAGAGCAAGATGCCGTTCAGCCTTCCTCTTCCTTTTAAGGCTCTGTGGTCCCAGCTTCTTCTAATATCAGCTGTAGGCTGGCATAAGTCTCATCTTTCTTCCAGGACTTGTTTCTCTCTGGACTCAGCTGTTCTGTTCTCTCTACAAGGTCATTTGTAGAATATCAGGCTCCCTAGGCTTTCTCTCTCTCCCTGGGGCTCGATTCTCTCCAGGCTCAGCTGCTCTGCTCTCTCCCTGTGCTTACTTCCTGGGCTTCCATCTCAAAACTCCAACCTCTCTTCTCTGCGGTGCAGTTTCTCTGTGAGTTCCCACCCACCAAGGGGGTGGAAACTCAACGTCCTACTGATGTGGCCCAATCAAAGCCTTGATCATTATTTAATCAAGTAAAAGTGAAACCTCTGAATCCAATATAATCTAATATGCCCAGAGGGACAGACCAGTTCACAAACATAATCCAATATCTATTTTTGGAATTCATAAACAATGACAAACTACTACAAGCCTTATGGCAGCATACAGCCAGGATTGGAAGAAGCTGGACCCATGGTGCCTTGAGAGGGAAGAGGAAGGGTGAACCCTTGCAGATGTTGCCTGCCATCTTGTGCCAACACGTGGTAACAGACTTTGGGTGAGAAAGTATCTCTTGTGGTACCTTGAGTTGGACTCTTTGTGGCCTGGTGACTGAAGCTTCTATCCCAAATAAATACCCTTTATAAAACGCAGCAGAGTTCTGGTACTTTGCACCAGCATCCCTTTGACTGACTAACACAGTGAGCAACAGTTCAAGCTACAGTGGGTAGACCAGCAGTATTGACTCTAGGACCTCAGAGAAATCAGAGAAATAGTCAAGGAGAGGGAGGAGCAATTTCAGCAAGGCCCAGGAGAAATGATGATGCTGTGGGATTGACAGTTGTAATTGAGTAGAAGGAGGCTTCTGGGTGAATGAGTTAGTGCCTCCACAGAGCCAGAGACTCAACTTGGTCCATCTTCCCAGACCAAAGTGGACCAATCCAACTTTTCAAGATGGATATTGTTTTAGTTTGCTAATGGCTGCCAAGGCAATATACCAGAAATGGGTTGGCTTTTACCATGGGTATTTATTAATTTATAAACTTACAGTTCCGAGGCTGAGAAAAAATGTCCAAGCCAAAGCATCAGGCAAAGCTCTCACCCCAAAAACATGGCTGCTGGTGATCCTGGACTTGTCACATGGCAGAGCACAACAGTGGCATCTGCTGTCTCTCTCTTTTTTCCTGGGTCTCGCTGCTTTCAGCTTCTGGCTTCCTCCAGCTTTCTCTCTGCTCTGGTGGCTTTCTCTTGGGTTCTATTGATTTCGTCTTCAGGCTTCCAGGACTTTTTCTTCTCTATGTCTCTCTCCATATTCATCCTATTTATAAAGGACTCCAGTAAGAGGATTAAGACCCATTCTGGGTCATGCCTTACTGAAGTAACCTAATCAAAAGGCCCTTAACTGAAATAATCTAATCAAAGGGTCCCACCTATAATAAGTACACACCCAGAGGAATGGATTTATCTAAGAACATAATTTTCTGGGGCCCACAAAAGCCTCAAACTACCACAGACATAGTTCAACATTTTAAAAATATTAAGACAAACATGGATCTATTATGTGATAGAAATGAAAAATTCATGTGAATTATAAATGATTAATTAATGGACTAGAACCATCCTCCTCTGAGATTTAGGGAGACTTTGGTGGAAGGTTTGAGAGACTCTGGGGCTGTGAGCAAAGCTGGGGATATGTAGGAACAGGAGGAGATGATGAGTTCACCAGTTTGGCTGAAACGAAGGGTTTCCTGAAAGGATAGGATTGTGGAGACTTCAGTTGCCAGGCTATGGAATTTCAATGCTCTCAAATAGAGTTGTTGAAAGTTTGTTGTTTTTTTTTCAGAGAGGGAGGGTGACTTGTGCAAAACAGGGTTTTAATAGAAATTATCTTGCGGCTTTGTGGAGGTTAGTTTGAAGAAAGGAACCAGGTGGACAGGAGAGGAGAAACAAGATGGAAACAGTTGCTAGGTAAAGATTTCAGTAGTCTAAATGCAAGATGGCGCTTGGACTAAGATGGTGGCTGAGGGGATGAAAGAGATAGACTGGATGATGCCATTCATTATGAATGAATGATAAGCAGGAAGCAATGATTGGCTGGACAGGAGAGAGTGAGGAGAAGAAGGAAAGGAGAATGCCTGCCTTTGAGTGGGAATGGCGGGGGAGAATCCCTTTTGTGCTCTCCCATGAAACAGGCATAGGGCCAGGTGCTGGGCATCCCACAGTGAATAAGAGAGACAAGATCCCTGCCCTAAAGGAGAGTTTGTTTTAATGGGTGATATTAAGCAGAGAGGTAGGAGAAAGGTCAGAACAATGCAGGTCACAGAAGTCCAAGGGGAAAAGTTTCAATTCATAATTCTGTGTAAATTATCATGGAAAATGAAAATCAAAGGACATGGAAAGACATTTGTAATGAGAAATGAGACTCCCTAAATATTTGATAATAATAGCTGATGATGCATTTATTAAGCTCTCCCTGTGTGCCAGGTATACATGTGCTTCGTATGCTTTCCCTCATTTAATTATTTAACAATCCAATTAAATAATGTTGACCTCCTCATTTTACAGGTGAGCCCATCTGCCCACAGTTAAAGAGCTGGGAAGTAGCTTACATGGGATCTAAATTCAAGTTTATCTTATCTTAAAGTTTTCGTGAACTGAATTTAGCAAATAGGCTCATGCACAACTCTTGGGTTCTTTTGGGTGTTTGATGGTGCCAGGGGTTTAAGGTGGGTGACAGGAGCTATGCCTCCACTACCTCATAATTGTCATTATCATGTTATTAAGAAGCAATCCTCAGACCAAATGCTGCCACAGATACAGACTGTTTATTAAGCAAACATTCCTTTAGAAAGCAGGCCCATAACAGTTCATGCAACTGAGTCTGTGAGCTCAGTGGATCCCACCTAGGTACCTTACCAGTCAGGGCTCTCCAGAGAGCCTGTATGTGTAAATAAAGGCAATTATTTTAAGGAACTGTCTCAGATGCTTGTGGAGGCTGGCAAGTCTGAATTCCACGGGGCAGGTTGGTGGACTGGAGATTGTCTAAGAGGGCTGTTCCAGTCTTAAGCACGCTGGAAACTCAGACGTTGCTGTTGACATAATCTGGAGACAGAACTTCTTCCTCTGAAAACCTCAGTTCTTTGCTTTTAAGGGTTTCAACCGACTGGGTGAGGCCACCCATGTTACCAACTCCTCTCCGTTAACTCCCGTACGTGGGCTGTGGATGCTAAGCACACCGATAACACACCTTCTTGGCAACATCTAGGCCAGAGTCTGGCCAGACAACTGGATTCCATTGCTGAACCAAGCTGACACAAAGAACTCACCATCTACTGAGGCAGGTTAGTACAGGGAAATGAGGAGAAGACGGGCCACAACATGGCCAACAGACAACATGGCCGACAGATGACATGGCTGACAGACAACATGGCCGACACACGACATGGCCGACAGACGACATGGCCGACACACGACATGGCTGCGAGACCCCACCAAGACCTTGACCTTGAGGTCCCAGTTGGGACTTTTTCTGGAGCCAAGGGGAGGCCCCAGTTAATTACAAACAGGCCTCCCCACTGGTCCCAGATAACCCCAAACAAAGAGCCTCACCACTGGCCCCCCCACCATTGGTGGGGTAACCAATAACAGCGGGGGACCCTCCCCTTACCATTAGCAAGGGGAGGAGTAATGAATAGTTTAATAAAGGTACTCGCACAAGCCAAATCGCTCTCTGCCTAGAGGAGCCCGCATCAAATCTTGGTGTGTATTTCTCAGCAAGCTCTGTTCTTTTCCCCCTTTCTCAATAAATTCTTTTTAGTGGTCTAACTAAACTGCTGTGTTCTTAAATTCTTTTATGCGACGTAGCCAAGAACCTAGAGGAATCCAACACTTCCCCGGCTTGGCTTCACTACTGCCAGGAAAGTTCACCTGAAGCAGAAGCCACAGCAGCCCAGAGGTAGGGCCCTAAGAGTCAGCATCAGGAGGTGGGAACCCTCCCAGCCAGCGGCCGCTCACGGGCTCCTGGGGGCTGAGCCCAGTGCCATCCCTGCAGGCGGGCGGGGGGCCTCCCTGGATTCCCGTGGCCTGTTCACGCGTGGGTGGGGAGCACTTTTAAAATACTGTCCACCAACCACCCCCCAATCTCATTTAATTTTACCATTCAAAGCCTCTTTCCGATACCAGCAAGTCACTCGTTTCACCGAGCGAAACCCATTCCTGCCGTTCACCGTCTCATTGTGGAAGTCTCCAGTAACGACTGCGAGCCGAAGAGCTGAAGGGCTTTGTGGTAAAGACAAAGGTCTTTCTGATTCGAGGCTGGCTGTCCACCCCTGCAGCAGGAATATCTTCTTAGAGTGACTAAATGCCCTGAGAGTTGAGGTTTAAACGAATACAAGCTCACAGTCCCATTCCTGATGTTGGACTGTTTTAAAGTAAGCCCATATTCTTCACCATGGCTCCTTAAGACCCATAATACAGATTGTTTCTTTTAATTCATGTAGATAAACTGTAACGTACCCACAGGATTTTTATTGACAATGACTAAGCCTTCACTGCGGACATGCTGATTGCCATAGATACATCTTCTCATTTGATCCTCACAGAAACACCCAGGGCCAGGCACCTTTATTACATGCCCATTTCACAGAGGAGAAAAGCGAGGCTTAGAGAAAGCAAGTCATTCTCCTGGAACCACATGGCTAGGAACTGATGCGCATGGCTTGGAACCCAGGATTAAGCTAAGGCTGCAGTAGCCACAGGTCTGCCTCTCAGGGGTGGGAGTGGGGGGCTCGAATGGGCACCACTGATGTTGTGGGGGGCAGGGAAGAGTGTGGCAAGGTTGTGCAATGCTCATTAGCTTCTTAAAGGTTTCGGCACTGCTGTCTAAACGGGTTCTGTCAGAATCCAGATCCCTCCCCTGACGGCTGCCTCTCCCACCTCATCTCCTTAAGGAGGGCTCCAAGCAGGATGCTGCATTTCCTCTTCTGTAGATGGATGCATTGAGCTGGGTCTTCTCATCTGAAAACAGAGCAACATTGGCCTAATTTGAGGAAAACCAGTCAGGTAAGAAAAACCACACTCATAAGAAATCCATTGCTCCTTTCTAATTGTCATCTATTTTCCTGAAATTTTCCAATTTAGTACTGGCCCCAAAGAGAATGGCTCCACACCGTGATAAACAGAAAGAAAAGATAAACAGTCTTTTTCTTGTTGTTTGTTTGTTAAAGAAATGCAGTTTTCTTTAAGGAATTTTCCCAATAATGGCCTTATGAGCCTTCCAGGCTTGTAGATAATTTCTAATTCGATGGCCCTTTGCCACTTTGAAGAAAAAATCTGCTGCCATATTGTTCATACCGAAGCAAAAATGGTCATGTTTCCTTTGGCTTTGGTGAGGTGTTGAAAGAAAAGATAATTGAAATATCTTACCATTGCTAAAGCAAACTGACTTGAAAAAGAAGGTAATGAAAGATAGAGGAAAGGAAGTGGATGTTTTCTTGAAATACTTTGTCCTTCTGTTGGAGCTTGAACCATATCAGGTCCCAAGCCCTGGGCCTGTGGCTGTGAACCCATTTGTAGATGGGGCCTTTGGAGATGCGATTGATTAAGGTGTGTCCACACTGAATGAGGCTTCATCCAATACGACCAGAGTCCTTTTAACCAAAGGAAACTGGGCGTGGCAGGAGAAGACACAGGGAAGATTTGGAAATCAGTGGATCCCAGAGGAGAAAGGAGAAGACACCATCATGCGCATTGCCACGTGGTAGAAAAGCCAAGCACCAAGGATCTCTGGCAGCCAGAGAAGGCCACCATCTTCGGGGAGAAAGCACTGCCTGGCTGATGCCTCCATTTTGGATGTCTCCTAGCCTCAAAACCGTGAGCCAAAACATTCTTGTTGTTCAGGCCAAGCCATTGTACGGTATTTGTTTTAACAGCCAGGAAACTAAAACCTTCCACCTGCCTTTTTAGATATCTTGAGTTTTAATGGAATGCTATTTCAGGAATTAGTGCAAAAAGAAAAGATATGGTTTCCCTTATCCCTCTCTACTCAAGTCGTACACATCTGTCTTAAAAATTGCCTCAAATTCCTATAGAAAAGATATACAATTTTGTAATAAATGGAAATATAGTCAATCTACAAATACCCAGCAATCCACACATGAAGCACTTCCCAGCCCATGCTCTAGAAATTAGGCTAAAACAAGCAAATGCCTGATTATTCTTTGAGGCTCTTCCCTCACTCCACCTCTCCCCACCCCTGTCTACATTCAAAGACAGATAAAGAGTTCCTGGCATCACAGAAGTTTTACTCAGCATGCTATGAGGAGTAGATTATATTATGTAGAAATTCACAGACTTCCCACTCTAATGCTTGGGTTTGCAGAATTGAGAAGTATTTCAGGTTACTATATCAGAACTGAGAAATTGGTGTGGCAGTTGATTTCTCCAAAGCCTCAACATTTCAAATGCAAGAATTCTTTTATCTGGTGACTTCTGGGGGGAAATAACAACTAGGTACTAATGAATGGAAAGGGAAATCGAGATCTAGTAGCTGCACATTGGCCCTGATTCCACTTCCACCTCAGTCCTCTTGGATGTTTACTCCTGCGGCTGAACATTGAGGAAAAGCCTCCTCCTAGCTCAGCTGGGTGGCAGAGGGCTTTGGAGTCACTTTCTCTGAGCTTGTCATGGTCCCATCCTGATTCATTTGCATCCTATTGGCTGATCCCCAATGTCCTAGGACACCCCCTCACATGCACACACACGTGTGAGCCCCAGGAACGGAAACATTTCAGGCTGGAGGACGGGGAGAAGGGCTGCTTCAAACGCCCTGTGCCTTTACACGCTGTCCCGTGACTGTTTGTCTTAGTTCTCCTCTATTTCATTTGCATTCACTAGACTGTAAATTCCACAAGAGGAAAGTGAATGTCTTGCATTCCCCTTGCATATTTTCAGCAACAAGCAGAGTGCTATGAATTTGGTAGGCACCCGGTGCATATTGACGAAGTAAGTCCTTCTTTCGTGAAGCATTTACTTTGAGCAGCACATTGCACGTCACAAAGGCTTTTGTGAAGGTTGAGTCTTCTCTAGTAGATAGAAAGCTTCTTGAGGACAGGAACTAGGTAGGAATCATTTTTGCATCTTCCATAACATCCTGTACAACGTATCACTCAGAGTAAATGCTCAATAATTACCCTGGAGTGACTGAATAGAAAGGCAATGAGGAGCAGACTAAGTTTTATAATAGCTTCACCCAAACACTTTAATGCTGGAAAATTGGGGAGCGGTGGTGGTGAGAATTAGATTTTCTTCTTGACTAGAAGAATTTACCTGGTATGGTTTGCTCACTCTCTCCTCTTTCAAACACTGCTCACGTGGCTTCCAACAAGGCACCCCACTCTCCTGGTTTCTTCCTTTCCCATTCTCTGTAGGACCCGCCGGCACCACCAGCCTCCCATGGTGGAGTGCCATGCTTGTCACACTTGGTGAACAGATCACTTCTCTCCCATGTTACACAGAATCCCCGAGCGATCTTCTTTACACTTGGTAATTTCTAAAATTTTCTCTTCTGCCTAGAACACTTTCTTCAACTCCAGACTAAAATGTCCAGTTGTCCTCTTGACATCTCCACTTAACAAGCCCAAAGCAATGCCCTAACTTCCCCATGTCCCAATTGCTTTCTCCTCCAGTGACCTTTATCTCCAGAGACGGCAGCGCTGTTCTAATTGCTCAAGACAGAACCCCCACTTTCTTTCATACAGCATACCCCACCCCAGCAAATCTGTGCGTTTTACCTTCAGAAAACATTTAAAGCCGCTGACCATTCTCACCACCTCCACCACCTCACCTATTTATTCCAAGGTATCACCATTGACAACAACACACCTCCCACGAGGGTCTCGATCTCTGCCTGCCTTGTTCACGGCCGTACCTCCAGCTCCTGAAACCGCCTGGCACACAGCAGGTGCTGAATAGCCTGGCCCGCCGCAGAGCTCCTCTAACTTGCCGTCTCTCAGCCCTGGCGCTGGGCACGCCTGGGGCCATCCTGAAGCCGCGATGGCACGGCTGGTCTTCTGCTGTCTTGCTTGTCCCCATAGAGCAGTAGAGCAGCCAGAATGATCCCCCAAAAGTGTACGTTAAGCCACGGCTTCCCCTGGACCCAGAGTAAAATCCAAATACAGTGCTATGTATTGCTCAGAGTAATTGCTCAATAATTGCCCTGGAGTGACTGGATAGAGGCCTTTCCTACTTCTCTGAGCCCCCTCCCCATTCACCCCCTCTCCCAGGCACCCCCCTTGCTTGTGCTCCGAGCACATGAGGCAGATTCACACCTCGCAGGCTTCACCCTCACTGCTCCCTGGCTTGGTACACATTTCCCCCGGATACTCAGCTGCCAACTTCTCGGATAGGCTGTGCCTCTTCCCCATCTATTACACAGCATCCCCCCACCCTCGGCACTGTGTGCTCTCCTACCTCACTGCCTGGAGTGGGTTGAAGAGTGGACCCCAAATTCCTGCCCACCTGGAGACTCAGAATGTGAGCTCATCTGGAAATAGGGTCTGTGCAGCTTTGGTTAGTTAAGAATCTTGAGGTGAAATCATCCTGGATTTAGGGTGGGCCTTAAATCCATACCTGGTGCTTTTCTGAGGGAAAGTGGAGGGAGGTTTGGACACACGGACAGTGAGGGAAGAGGCCACAGGGGTGCAGTGGCAGATGCGGGAGCCAAGCGGCCCCAAGCCAAGGATCTCGGGGGCCCCCGGGAGCTGGAGGTGGCAGGGAAGGCCCTCCCCTAGAGCCGCTGGAGGGAGCAAGGCCGCCCAAACCCTGGTTTTGGACTTCTGGCTGCCAGAAGGGTGAGACGATGCATTTCTGCTGTTTTCGCCACCCAGTGCGAGGTGCTTTGCTGCACAGCCCTGGGAGGCGCACCCTGCCTTCCCCTCCTGGCAGACACCTGTGTCCACAGCCATCTGCTGAGCGAATGGAGGGCGGGCTGGCGAGGGCCCGCAGGAAGCAGCGGTTCTATTCCGAGGGCGTCACTGCCTCCCTCGTCGTCTGTCTTTGGCTCTCACCAAATTCTTGCCACACCAGTTGGCTCTGTTTCCTCCTAAAGTGGGCATATGATCAGAATCCAACAAATAGAATAAAACAAATCAACAAAAGCAACCAAAAGCCTCCCAAGGGACTTCTCCCAGAAACCTGCCTGGATGTGTTCTTAATGTACCAGGATTTGGCTTTGTTTGGGTTTAGCAGCACAGTTTAGTAATTCGTTGTAAAGAATCTGGAGCCAGATTGCTGGGTGCAAATCCCTGTGTGATCTTGACCAAGTTACTTACCCCACTTCATCTCCTTATCTGTAAAATGGGATAATAACACGTTGTGAAATGAAGAGAATTATATATGCAAAGAGGTTAGGTGTGCATTAAGCCCTGGGTAAACCTTTGCTACTCTTATTAGCCTGCACACAAGATGCTTTCAGGAGCATCTGTACCTGGTGACATGATGACGCTTTGACAGTTTCTGCACCAGGTTCATTCACTCAGTCCACGTTCGTTGACAGCCTGCAGGGAGCTACATGCTGTCCTAGGTGCTGGGATGAGATGGGGAGGGAGGGGGAGTGGGGGATTGCTTTAGCTTTCAGCATTGGAAAACACTGCCCTGGAAGGCAGCTTTTAAGCTGTTGCCTGAAGGACAAGGAGGCACCAGCCAGGCAAACGCCTGGGGCAAGAATGTTCCAGGCACCGTAAGCAGGTGATGCCAAGCGCTGGGCTGGGCTCCGCTTGGTGTGTCTGAGGACTAGAGAAGGCCGGGGTCCGGAGTGCAGTGAGCATCGCCGGGGTGAGCGGGAGGAAGGGAGGTCCCTGCCGTTGAGTTGTGGCCTTGCAGGCCGTGCTGGAGGGCTTGGGTATTTTTCAAGGGGCTGGGAAGTTGTAAACGCAGGGGAATGGCATTTTACAAAGATCGCCCTGGCAACTGGGTTGAGAAGGGACTGCGGAGAGGCAAGCATGGAAGTAAGGACCCCAGAGAAGCGATAATGACAAGCAACGCGGATGAGCAGTGGCGGTGCTGGGAGGGAGGCCCTGCCGTGATGTGGTGGCAGATTCAGCTCTCAGCGACGTCCGTGGCACGGGGCATCACAGCGCTGCTGGGTGACTTGCCAGTCCTTCTCCGGACTAGCCCCCTGGACTGTTCTCTCCCTGCGAAGGTCGCAATGTCAACTTGCAATGTGTTTAGTGTGGGGAGAGAGGAAGAGGCTGGATTCCCTTTAATTCTAGAATTTTCTCCCATGACTCCTGGGAACCTTAAGAAAATAATCTGGAAAACAGCACCGAATCTAAAGGGAGAGAACAACAGTGCAAACAGCCTGGCCAAGAATTCCATGCTGATGATGGACTATATTTATATCAGCTTTATGACAATGATGGTAACTGCATGTGAATAATGTTTGTTTTAGGAGTCTTGGAACAGACACAGAGAGTTTTTGCAAAGATTGAAAACAGAAAGTTCCCCTGTGCTCCCATGCTGTAAATTCTATTTTGTGTAAGATCTCATGCTTCGCATTTAATAAGCAACCACTGGGTTGGATGAATTTCCATTCTGGAGCCAGTAAACTGAAGGCCAAAGGTATTTTTTTCCCCGTTTTAATTGACACCACTATTTATAGACATGCCATTTCCCACACTTAGAACACTTTCCATAATGAGGAAAGAGTTCAGGTGAAGTCACCAGGTCTTCTTCCTCCTGCTCATTCGAAAGAGGAAAACCATCCCTGCCAAGAGGGCTGGCAGATGTCCCCCGTTTGTCCATACCAAGTCACTTGTGTGGCCTGCTTTATGATTGCCAGATAAAATACAGGGCAGCCAGTTAGATTTGAATTGCAAATAAAGAAAGTTTTTTTTTTTTTTGTATGAGTATATCCCAAATATTGCATGGGACATATTTATACTAAAAAATTATTCGTTGTTTACCTGGAATTCAAAACTCACTGGGCATCCTGTATTTTTATTTGCTAAATTGGCAACCTTTGCCCTGATTGGGGAGGGGCATGAAGCATTCCTGGTGGCAGAGGCCACTTAGGCTGCCCATCTGTGAACTTGCCAGCATAGAAGCAAGAGGCTGAGTTTCCTGAGTAAGCAGCTGTCCCTTCTTACCTGCCTTCTTGGTGTCTCAGATTCTCCTGGCTCCATTCAGGAATTCCCTTCTTCCTCTGCCAAAGGGTAGAAAGCATCTATCCAGCCAGCCAGCCAGCCAGCCAGCCAACAAATATTTATAGAAAACCTTCAAAATACCAGGCACCATGCAGCAAATCCAGAATCTCCCTAGGAACATGTGCATGTGAACAATTCATGTTCTGTCTTGCAGCCAGCTTCTTGGAAGCCCTCCCAGATCCCAGATCCCAGATCCCAGATCCCAGGAAGCAGCTATGCTGATGGAAGAACAGCTCTGATCCCAGCATCTCCAGACCTGTCTAGCTCTAACCTATAAGCCTCAGGTACTGCCAGTCGCCCTGGAAGCAGTCCTGACCTGTAAGATGTGGTGCAGGGAAGCTGAAACCCAGACAGGACAGTCCAGCTGTATCGGTTATGGAAGGCTAGTTGCTGTGACTAAGAGACCTCCCCGTGCAGACCTTCACAGTAGACGTTTATTTCTGGTTCAAGTCATGGGCAGGTGACGAGTTGGTGGGCAGCACTCCTCCACCCGCTCACCGAGGGACCAGACTAACAGAGACCCTGCCATCCTCAAGCAGCCACTGCTCAGGCCTCCCGGGGGCTCCTCTCCATCCCAGCCAGAAGAGCATGAGCACAGGGGAGAGTTTTGAGAGCAGACCTGGCAGTGACGACCTCACTTTCACACCTTCCACTGGCTACTACGGGGCTACTCCTAGTTGCATGGAGGCTGGGGCCTGCAGTCCAGGGGTGGCTCAGGATGAAGACCAGAGCCTGGGTTTGGTCAACTTCCCTGAGCCTCAGTTTCCACATTTGTGAAATACTTCCCTGGCTGCCTCTCAAAGCCAGTTGGTAGAAACTGCCGGAACACTCCATGGGAGGCCTAACCACATTCCCTGGTGCCGCTCTCCCTGTACCCGACCTCTGCCTACCCCCAAAAGCCACTCTGAGGCCAAAGAACTGATCTGTCTTCCCTTTTTCTTGAACTAGCTGCCAAGCACAAAGGCCACTTGGTTTCACGGGGGGTGCTCCAGCAGCTCATTTACCAGCTGGCCTCTGGAACTGAGTGCATTTCTCCATTAAAGCCAGCCCCCACCTTCTGGCCACAGACATCTGAGGGGGCTGCGGAGGCTCTAGCAACCAGGCACGTCCCTGGGCAGCAGCTGGGCAGGGCTCTGGCAGCAGGGAGCCTCCTGCTTTGGGGCAGAGTTAGGGGCCCCAAAGAAGGGGGCTTTGTGGGTGGCTGGTTCCCATGGCGACCGCGGGGTGCCTTCACGGCAGCCTGGGTGGAAGCTGTCGGGAAGCCCAGCTTTTGGCAGCCTGGAGCAGCTCTGCTACCCCCGGGCACAGAGCGCCTTTCAAGCCGGGGATTTCCTTTCCCAGTCACGTCTGCACAGCTGCTTCCTTTGCAATCTGAGCACACGGTTTGGAGCATCTGCACGCCAAACGGTGTGCTGGCTCCTGGGATCCTGGAATAAGAGCGAGTCCCAGCCTGGAGAGGGAGGTGAACACACGCCCCCACCACAAGGAGGGCGAAGTGAGCATCTCACACAGATGGCAGGAGTGGGCAGGAGGGCTTCCTGGAAGAGGTGACCGGGAGGCATGGAGGATGAGCAGGAGCTTCCGGAAGAAAGGGGAAGGCTTGGTCCAAGCTGCGGCCACCGGGGATCCCGAGGCCCCGAGAGAGGAGGCGGTTGCGTTTGGGCAGCGGCCAAGCGTGTTGACCCAGTGGCCTGCAGGGAGCGCACGGGGAGATGTGGGGATGGCGGGCAGCTGGCGGCAGGGCCAGACCAGGAGTCCCCCAAGGAGCTCCGATTATGTCCCAGGGGGACGTGGGCGCCTGAAGGCTTCCCAGAGATGAGCTTTCGAAGAAGATGAGCCCGGTGGACCCAAAGATATTTTTAAAATGTTGTAGAATTCTTGGCTTCACAAAAGGAAAGAGAAACTTGGAGATGTTTTCCTAACACGTGACAATCCTCCCACACCTTCCGTTGTGTTCTGGCTGGGAGACTAGGCTGGAGACTCCGGAACCTTCCCTCTCGACGTGCGTGACATTGGCGCCTTCGTCCGCCCTGGCCTTCTGCCAGCGGGTCCCTCCCCCTCCTCCACGCGGCCTGGTTCCACACCGGGCCACCCAAGGCCCACCTCAGCATCCAGCTAGGCACACTCCCTCGTGGGGCACCAGTTCCAGCTCTGAACGCTCTGCGTCCCAGGAGACCCCTGGTCCAGGGCAGAGAGGAAGGCGCAGCCCTGGGCTTCAGGCTTCCAGGGCACCAACGGGCAGGGGGCGCTCCTGAAAGAAGATGGGCTCTGGGACCAGGCTGCCTAGCTGAAACTGGATTCCTCCTTATCTGTGTGACCTTGGAGAGACTTTCTGAGCCTCAGTTTCCTCATCTGGTATAGGGGAAAAAGAATACCTATCCTACGGGATTGGAAAGAACGTATATAAACACAGACACATAGGAAGCACTCAATAAATGATGGCTATTATTTGGGGGGTGGAGTGGGGGATACCAACCATCACAGGGTAAGGTGGTAGAAGCTCTACTGGGGTACCTAATGGCTTCTGGGGTGATTGAAGTCTTACAGCTGCTACTGTTTGCTTACAGACTCCCAGTGAGTGTCTCCTGCCTCTCACATCCTCTGTGGACTGTCATTGAAACTCAGAGGAAAAGCAGACCCAGTGGAGTGGGAATGTGCTGAGTAAGGGAATTTTGAGCACAGCCGAGCTCTAAAGAACTCCAGTTCTTGTAGGGGGAAAAGCGTGTAGGTAGTTGATGAACACTACATGCTCCCTGGAGCAGGGCTGCCTAGTAGAAGGGGAAGGCAATCCAGAATTCTCAGGAAGTTCTGGAACATTCTAGTATATTCTGGAATGTTCTACCTGAGGTTGAAGCCAGAGGGAGAATTCCCCAGATTCCCTCCCCGCAGGGGATTACTAACTAGCGTCCAGGAGCCACGAGCGTTTAAGATCTGCACCCCTATGGGGGACATTGCCAGAGCAGCAGCGTCTCACCAGGGCTCCCCTCACCGAAGAGGCCCGGCCCAGGAGGGGTCTGCGGGCTTTGTGCTTCTGCCCACACTTTGGGTCCTTCACGAATAGGGTAGATTACTAAGGAGCACCCAAAAGTTCAGCCTTCACGCTGGTGTCACAGCAGGGTAACTGGTGGAGGGGGCGGGGACCAACGGCCCTCACTTGGCCCCCTTGACCTTGACCCCCAGGCCACGCCTGTCCTCCTGTCATGCGAGCCAGGCGTCCTTGTGTGGGGTGGGGGCCGCTCGGGGGCACACCTGCGGAGCTGCACCCTGGGGCCTGGTGGCGGGGTCCGAGCCTCCTCCCTGGGCAGAAGCCCCTCAGAGCAGAGCCTGGCTCCCCTCCACCAGGCCTGCGGCCCCTTTAGGCCCCAGTGGCCCCCAGCCAGGCCCACGAGCGGCGCGAGGGCTTCCCACCTCCCAGTGTCCACTCGCAGTAGCCTCAGCGGGTGCACCTTCCGGCCCCGGGAGACGAGGAGAGCATCCTTTGGCTGCGGCCGAGGAGCCGCTCCGTCCTGAGCAAGACTCCTTTCCTGCCTAATTCTAACCCTACGACTTTCATTTCAGGGATGGGTGGGTGGGATTCTTGGAGGGCACCCGGGGCTCCCCAAATTAAATCTCCTTAAGAGCGTGTAGATGTGGCCCCATCGCTGCCTGCCACGCGGTGTGGCTCAGAAACCCCTGAGGAGGCTGCGGGCTCTGCGCCTTCACTGAAAACGCCCCGAAGGCGCCAGCCTTAGGGTCCTTCTTGGGCAGACTTGAAGCACAGCCTGCTTCTGGCCGAATGCGCTCGCAGTCCCACACCCCAGGTGGGCTCCTGGGGCCCCAGCTGCTAGCGCCGAGCCAGCTGGGAGTGGAGGAGACCCGGGTGGCTGATGGCCTGCAGAAGTGGCTCCCACACAGGTGGACGTGCATCCTCAGGGCATGGGGCGGCAGTCAGCTGAGCCCCTCCAGGCCCACACTCACCCACGGGATGCTCGGCATGCGCTTCAAAGCCAGCGGGCTCAGGTGTGGGCTGGACCAGGGGAGGGACAGAGGTGGTCTCTGAGCAAAGGGAGCAGGGACAGCCAGCCATCTAGCTTTTATTCAAGGGGGCACAAGATGTAGGCCTCTGCGTTCAGTAGTTTCAGAAGTGAAAATGCCCATTTGAGCTACAGAGGCTCTGTTGTTGAGCTCCGAAAGGCTCGCTCGCTGGCAGGAGGCTCCGCTGACCCATGGCCAGGGTGGCCTTAGTGGCGGAGCTTGGCGTGACTCGGTAGGCACAGCACGGCTGACCAGGACTGGTGGTCATTTAGGGACCAGTGGTGCCAGAGGATTTAAAACCAGCGGGACCGGCTCTGGTTATGTCAATAGTGGAATGTGGGAGTCACTGGTACGATGGTGCTGTCCCTGAATTAAGTCGGCATTCTACCCTGATCAAGGCCCTTTTCAACCACGTCGGATTGCCATTGTCAAGGTGCAACCACTGGTCAGGGCAGTGGCCGGTGACCTGCTTAGTCACTGGATGTGAAAACCATAGTCATCAGGGGACATGTCTGCAGACTTCAGTGGCATGATGGAATCCGACCTTATTTCACCCACGCCTGGAAGTTTTAAGCTGCAGTTCTCTGTAATTCTCTGAGAAGAATGTATTTTTCATTATTTCTCACTGTTGTGCCAGCCTGGCATGATGTTAACTTGATGTAAAGGTGGAATTTCTAGCTGCAGGTGTTAGTGACTTCAGAATAGCCAGTAGGAGAGAGGCTATGGGGAGAGACTGGAGACGGACTTGAGGGGGTGCAAGGGGTAAGTAGGGTCTTTCTTTTGCTCTTTTTAAGTTTTTATGTTGGTAACATATATATATATATATATAAACCTAAAATTTCCCATTTTAACCATTTTAAGTGTACAATTCAATGGTATTAGTCACATTCACAATGTTGTGTGACCATCACCACCATCTATTAACAAACATTTTCATCACCCCAAACAGCAACTCTTTACCCATTAGGCAATAACTCCCCATTTCCCACCTCTACCCTCCACTCCTAGTAACCTGTAATCTACCTTCTCTCTCTTATTCTAGATGTTTCATATAAGCGGAATCATAAAATATCTGCCCCTTTGTGACTGAAATATTTCATTTAGCATAATGCTTTCAAGGCTTGTTCATGTTGTAGCATGTGTCAGAACTTCATTCCTTTTTATCCATTTAGAAAAATTTACTGAAGTATTTCATTCATACATGAACATACATAAACAATAAGTGTATAGTGAAAGTTGTGAACTTACAAAACAACCAAGCATAACATCAAACAGGGCTCCCATACATCACCCACCACAAATACTTTGCATTGTTGTGAAACATTCGTAACCAATTATGAAGAGCATTGTCAAAGTATTATAGTAGCTATAGTCCATATCCTAACTTTGGTGTATTTTCCCCCCAACCCACCCTATTATTATTATAAACCATATATTTATCTGAAGTGTACAATCAGTGACATTTATTATACTCACCGAGTTGTGCATTCATCACTTCAATGAATATTAGAGCATTTTCATTACTCCAAAAAAAAAAAAAACCAACAA